>JAUYWH010000070.1:0-14234 GCA_034779795.1 Ctenopoma multispine
ATGTGTGTAAATGACAGCCCAAAAAAAAAAAAAAAAAAAAAAAGGAAAAACGGTACTGACATCGTGATAAGACTAATGTAATACTGTGGATGATTAAAAATCTATTTCTAAATGTTCTTAGATTTTTTTGTAGGCATTGAATTCGACATTATTTTAACCCTGTAATACCCACTGTTGTAACCTTACCTTTAGCTCTTCTAAAAAAAAGGAATAGAATTTTTTTTTGTTAGACTACATCTCAGGGCACTTTACAGTGTAAAGTGAATTGGCACTATATAAATATAATGAATTGAATTGAATTGACATTTACATAATCAATTGACCCTACTGTTTGGCTCCTGTTTATTGATTGCTATTGGATAAAAATATGTATATTGGCCCGGTCATCTGGTCAAGAAGTCGGTCTACCTGCTAACGTTCAAAAGCTTATCCCTTGTTTTATCGGACTGGATATTACAACACTCAAGTAAGTGAAATGCCTCAAGTGTTTTGTTATGTGTTTACTAGGATGTCTAAAGTATGTATAAACTAACTTACTATGGAATGTTTTAATCAGAGTAGATTTAGAGTTTGTTATGTCCGTGATGTAATACTACAACATTGGGTTAGGGTGGTAGTCAATAAAATACTAGAATATGTTATTAGATATGAAATGTCTATGGTGATTCAGAAGTTCTTAATTTATGTTCTTTGTTAAAATATGCAGTTTTGACCAGAATTAAATAAAGGAACATAGGAGCAAAGAAGTGGCAAGAGGTCAAGGCCTCAGTGAAGTGTAGCACCCAACCTATGTAGCTATTAATTAAGTATATTAAAAACGGTGTTGTAGTACTATGGGTGGGGCCCTGGGTTCTGGTTGACTGTATTAATAGGTAGATCATCCATTTACTAATTTTAGTTTATCATGTATTTCAACAATCCTGTCATATAAACCTTGGAAAGTTAAATATATATAATAGTAATAGTTATAGTATAATAGTATAGTGCCAAATCATAACAAAGCTCATCTCAAGGCACTTTAAATAGCAAAGTTTAGGACTTGCAATTATAAGTTTATATGTACAGAGCCATGTAAAACCCAACAGTTTCACTTGGACAAGCACTAGGCAACAGTGTAGTAGAGAGTAAAAACTCCCTTTAATGGAAGAAACCTCCAGCAGAACCAGGCTCATAGTGGGTGGTCATCTGCCTCGACTGGTTGGGGTGAGTGGACAGAGGAGAGAGAAAAGAACAGCAGGCAACAAAGACAAACACAACAACAACAATGAAATCAAATAATAAATTGAGTTTTCCAAATATAACAACTACATAAATAAATCAATACAAAATAAGAAATTTACTTGGATATTTTGTTAGATGTCACTAACTTAACAAATATTCAGGAAAATCCTAACTTTCTTAATTCTAATCTATACTATACTTCAATTTACATACAAGGGGGCCCCACTCACACTCATTTAGAACCCACAAGAAATAAGTAGTATCAGTCCTTTGCAAATAAATAAAATGTTGCAGGCCTGACTCCACTCTTGAGAGCAGAATAGTCACTTCACTTGCTTAGCAAGCAGCAAAATAAAGTGATAATGTCAATGGTATCAGGGACGATGAGGAAGAGGAGTACAGGAGTCTGGTGAACAACTTTGTTGCCTGGAGCTGTTCAAATTGCTCAAAAGAAACACACTCAACTCCTCCCTACTGGACAGCCCAGTCTCCAACCTTCCATTTCTTTCAAAAATTCTTGAAAGAGCTGTCCTAGCAGAACTTTCTTCATTTCATCATGAGCATGACCTACTAGACTCGTTTTAGTCTGGTTTTAGGAAAGGACATTCGACTGAAACCTTCCTCCTGGCAATAGTGGATGACCTTTGTGCTGCAAGAGCTCCCATCTGTCCTCATCCTACTGGATCTATCTGCTGCCTTTCACATGGTCAATGACCAAATTCTTCTCACCACACTGTCAGATTTAGGAATTACAGGAACCGTACTAAATTGGTTCACCTCTTATCTTCCAGACAGGTCCTTCCAGGTATCATAGGGACATGAGACATCCACACTCTCTAAGGTAACCACAGGGGTCCCACAAGGCTCTGTCTTTGGCCCCCTTCTTTTCTCAATTTAAATTTGCTCATTTGGTCACATCATCTGATCCCTTGGCTTTTCATATCACTCCTATGCTGATGACTCACTCAGCTCTATCTGTCTTTCCCACCAGAGGATACCACTATCTCAACAAAAATTTCTGCCTGTCTCTCAGACATATTGGCATGGATGTCTGAGCGACATCTCCAATTGAACTTATCCAAAACTGAGATTCTTCTCTTTCCAGGCAAAAACTCCCCTCAGCAAAACATCTCAATCCAAATTGGCTCGCTACTGCTAACACCTACGGAATCTGCAAAAAGCCTTGGAGTTTGGATAGATGACCAAATGAGTCTGAAAAATCATGTAACAGCGATCTCTAGGTTCTGCAGGTTCACTCTCTATAACATTTGTGAAATTAGGTGTTTTCTGTCACAACAGGCCACACAGCTCCTCGTCCAGGCAATGGTCATCTCTAAGCTCGACTACTGCAACTCTCTCCTGGCTGAAGCTTCTACAGTCATCAAACCCTTCCAGATGATCCGAAATACGGCGGCCCGCCTCATTTTCAACCAACTAAAATACACCCATGTCACACCTCTTCTACCCTCTCTCCACTGGCTCCCAGTAGCTGCTCGCTTTGAGTTTGAATTCTTGATGCTTACCTACAGGGCTGTAAATGGATCTGCTTCATCTTATATCAACACGCTATTAGCAACTTACACTCCTCTCAGATCTGCAAATGAAATGAGACTAAAAATCCCTTCTTCATGGGGTCTCAGATCCCATTCGAGTCTATTCTCTTTTGTTGTCCCTGGCTGGTGGAATGACTTGCCCTGCTCCATTTGTCTAGCGGAGACTATCACCACCTTTAAAAAACACTTGAAAACTCACTTGTTTACAAAGTATTTCAAATGAGTCTTACCACACGCCATCAAACTGTTCAACTCCTCGCTTGGGGGGACAGGAGGATGGGGAACAGGAGCAATGAGTCTAACCAAACATTAACAGAACAATCAAACATGACTATGCAATAATTAAACTATTGATTAAAATTTATTATATTAATAATACTATAACTACTTGTATATACTACTACTATCATATATCTATATCTTACATATGCATACATTCATTTCATTTATTCATATATAGTATATCTGTGAATATATATAATGTCTTTTTAATATATGCTTTATATATTAGGTACTTAAATGATCTAGATATGGTGTATATGTAACGTTTTTGTATATGTGTATATGTACTGTATGTGTCTACACACATATATATATTTTTGTATTTGCTTATTTTGGTATAATTATCTATCGTTACTATCATCATTATCTATCTTTTAAGGTAGGCTACTTAAAAAAAAAAAAGTTACTTTTAAATTTTTCAGGGACCTAAAATTATACAACTATAGAGTTTAGGTGAATTAATATTTATTCGGAGGCTCTAAAAGGCTTTTGGACTAACACCATAAAGGTGCTAACTTTACAGGATGATAAAAGAGTAAAATAATAAGTAATTAAGAATAAAGTGACTGTGTGACATGTTAATGCACAGAGGATAGCATAATAGCAGCACGTTATAGTCCGGTGAGATTCCCAAAGGTGGTGACGGGGAAAGTGGGAGGGATGGAGCTGGGGGCTGTTTCAGTCCATGCAGGGGCTGTTCGTAAAAATCTATATTGCATGTGGATGTTCAACAGTCTTATGGCCAGGGGAAAGAAACAGTCTCTGGATCTGGGCGTACTGCTGCGTATGCTGCAGAACCTTCTACCAGAGTTCAGTCTCGAGAACAGTCCATGGTGGGGATGTGTGGCCAATATCGCGAATAGAGGGAAGAGGGGTCCCGATTATTTTCTCTGCTGTCCTCAACACTCTCTGCAGGGACTTCCATATGGCTGATGTACTGTAACTGGACTATTTGAAAAAATCAGATGATAAGGGGTTCAAAAAAAGAACATGCAACTCTACAAAGAAATGCAAATGGCTGAGCCAGAGATTCAAACCCATCTTGCAGTAAAAAAAACAGTGCTGACGACTACACCACAGCAGTGCTACTGTGTTGGTGGCAAATGACCCTGACATACTCTGTGGCTGTGTTAAACACACAGGGGGAAAACTTTCAAAACATGATTAAAATTGTTATTATGTACTAAAAAAAGCGTCTGCCAAATGAAGTAAAGTAAATATGTTTTTTGTGGTTTTTTCAAGTCAAAAATGATGTGCTCATTGTGATTATGCAAGGTGAGTCTGTGAGCTGTGAACATTAAAACTGATTTACTGTTTACATTTTAAAACTAGTATGTTTCACAGACCACTAGATGTCAGTGTGCCACTGAAGTGAAAGGGGAGTTCCTATGTGTGAGCTGCTTGTTTTCCAATAATCCCTACTCTGCACGCTGATTACTGTATTCAAGTGTGTTCGTGAAATCAGAAGCTAATCATTCTTCAGCATATGCTGTTATGTTAACTTCCATATTTTAATGAATTTATAATTAAACTAGTTTAGCGTCATTCCCTTTTAGTCCTGATAACCATAAAAGAACCATAAAAGCCACTACACTTCTGTCCTACTCTGTTAAAAATTTAAATACTGTGATAATGTTCAGAAATTCAAGATTGTGCTTCCCTTTATTTTGCTTATTTCATTACAAACACAGACATATTAAAGTATTTTATCTTACATGTACTTTCTTGCAACTGTTACACAAATATGCATTGTGTTGCTTGTTGTTGTATGCTTGCATTGTTGGATTTTTTTTCTTGTATTGCTGAAGTCGGTGTTTTGCTGCTAGCAAAAGAATTTCCCGGAGGAACCTTCCCGAGGGATTAATAAAGTTTCTATCTATCTATCTCTATCTATATTTTCCCAAGGGGTTCAAAAATTTTAAAAACTAACCATTTGATTCAGTTCTTAAAAGACATGAAACCAAAATGTATATTTAATCTACTTTATCAGCACTTTTGTCTTATATGTGTTGTGTTTTTAACAATTGTAGGTTTGAATAACAGGAAGAAAGGCTGAAACTCATAACTTTCCCCTGATGTTTTGATGGTAATGACAAAAATATCTTCAGTGAACAGCAAAAACTAAAGAATTGACCTTGACATTGCAATAATTTTGGAGAGGATTCTATAATCGTGAGAATCATCTTAATTTCTAAGTCATTTTCTAATGAATGTTTTTTCAAGTCAGCAGGAGTGTTCATGTTGAAATAAATGAATTCATGATTCATTCACTTCCATGTGCACTTGTCAAAGTATAGAACAAATATTATTAACTGATACTAATTACTTAATGAACATGTTGTCCACAATGAATATTGACACTTCCCTAAAATTAAATGTTTTTTTTCAGCAAAACATCTTAATTTTTTGATGATTTGATGATGGGGACTCGGCTACCTGAGGTTTTTTGAACGTCCAGTGGAAATACATTAGGTACATGTGGAGTCACAGTCAATGTCAAAACATAAAGCTATAGAAGCACTTTTTTTCAGTGCATATTGCTGATGTACTGTAACTGAACTATTTCAAAAACTTAGATGATAATAAAAAGAGAGGAGTAGTGTTTAGTCTATTTCTTGTCTCCATGAAAAAGGAATCATTAGGACTGTGCAGTCCTACAAAACAAAAATGTATCGCTACAGATCAGTGGCGGCCGTCAATAGGGGACGCTGGGGCGCCGCCCCACCAGTCTCACAGGAAAAGGAAAGAGAAGAAGAAGAAAAAATTATAAAAACACTAAAATGTAAATAAATGAACTATACATTATACAGACTGTGAGTAATGTGTATAATCTGCATTCAAGTGTTGTTTAAAAATGTTAACTCTTTCATTTACCACGACCAAAAGGTAGTGTGATGTATTTCCTGTTCTTTTGGGGCGCAGAAATCGCCAAATTTTGCGCCCGAAGCATGCGCAGAAGACCGAGGTTACAGCTCAGACCAGATAATCCAACCGGAAACTCACCGCAACGTGTCTGTTTTGTTTACAGTCAGTCGGAGGAGCAGCTACTTTTTCAGGGAGAAAGCTAATTAAGACGCTAAGTACTGAACTGTTCTACAGAAGAACCCCACAGGAAAAGATTAAAGATTGTGGACCTCACCAGTGGACATACAAATGAACTAGCTAACAGGACGGAGGGAGAAATTACACTCGGTCTTTCTTCACAAACTGGTCTGAGAAGAACTGCTTAAGTCCTGGATAACTGTCTGTCCTGAGACTGGACCTGTTTTTTGGTTTGTTTTTTCCTGCCTCCTCTGTCAGCTGTGAGGAAAAGAACGAGTCTAAACAGACAGGTAAAAGAAATTTAATAAATTTTCCTGATAAAGTGAGAAAACATGAACAGACTAGCAGCTAAATGATAAATGCTAACTGCTTCAAGAGAGAGAGAGGGAGGGGGGAGAGAAATAGAGGGAGTGAGGGGCGTTTTTAGAGAGTAATATGATGGTACGTTACGTTTTTGGGTTGATGAATGAAGAGTTTTTGGAGTGAAGACTCATAACAAAGTGACATAATGTTTATTTTATTGATGATTCTGTGAATATGTCTGCATTATATTCTGTGGTGCGTTTGAGCTCCTGTTACGTGGTCATGATGAAAATTAACACTGATCTATTCATGGGCTTTGTGGACAGAGCGAAATGTAACACATACTGAATTTTCACGTTAATTTAATCTTTTAAAGCAGTGATAATGGTGCTTTAACTTATACCTGTGCTGATATGTGGTCAGAGTGCATCTGAAAACGGACTTGCAAAAGTCAGATGTGAAGAAATACACTCCCTATTCATCTGATACAGACCTTGCCCACCTTTCAAATTTTAATAGTCAGGGAGGGGTGTTCAAACTTATTTTGATGATTGTGGTAATGTGAAGTAGTAATGGGAAGTCCAGCTCTTTGCAAAGCTTCAGCTGTTTTGGCTACATGACTCTTATTTAGCATCATTCCAGGCCTTAAATTTTAGCCTGATTTAGCAACTCTGAATGGTTTGTGTGTTGCTAAGCAATTTATATGCAGTGTTTTCATGAAAGATTTATTTTAATGAATGTTTGATTTAATACATTAAAATGCAGAGTTATTATTTTACATTTTAATGACACCTTTAACTAAACAACAGAAATACAACAAACATAATAAAGGCCAACGTTTTAACATTGTGACTATATCTCTTAACTGCAGGTTGTCTTCAGGCTTCGTCTTCTTTGGTTTACAATGCTGCCTCATGTCATTTGAACTGTGTGCGTGTGTATGTACAGCATTTCCACCGGAAACAGAGGTTATTTACTTATAATGGTGTCGACTTTCACACCTTCATCTCAGTCCAACCACCAGCTGGCCTTCAGTGTCCTTCACACCACATTATTTTTATGTTACCATGTATACGTTATGTTCCATAGTTGCATATTCTTTCAAAGTTTTAGATGAAAAGAAATATTTTTAGTTGCAGTCTCTCATAATCCCCTTCAGTGTTTAGTACAGTAGATAATAGATATACTTTGTTCTGTCACACTGTCATTCATACGTGCACTTTTAACTTTACTTTACTTTACTTTACTTGGCAGAAGCTTTTACCCAAAGCGACTTACAAGGAGAAGACACAAGCAATTACTATTTAGTTTCTGTAAATTATGAGTTACTACAAACTAAGAGCCCTGATAGGACCCAACTTGTCAAGATGAAGAACATGCTAGTGCCATACAACTGTTTGTGAATGTGTGTATGTGTGTGTGTAAGATTCAAATGTCAATGTCTTCAAAAAGTAACTAGGGCCTTGAACCCAAACCAACCACTTTTGCAATATTTTTCAAACCAAACAATGAATGAGGGAAATGTGGAGCCAATGTTTTTTGTTGTTAAATTTTATTGCATGTAAATTTGGCAGTTATTTGAGATTAATCATGATAAGTTAAACTTTGCCGAACAGTTGACCTGTAACTTCAATCACTGTTTGTCCTTCTTTTCTTGCTTTTCTTCTTTGTTGCCGCTGTTTGCCCAAACTGCGATGCCTGCAATTAGTGCTCCCGCCACGCCAACCGCACCTACAGCCATGGCTGCGTTACGCACCTGCAGAGGAAAAGCAAGAGTTTGTGAGCAGGAACACAATAACCAGACAATCTAAACTCTATTTCACTTATTGACAAGTTTGTCAGAATAGTGAACGTTGTATAACGTTGCATAAAGTAACTGACAGAAATGTACAGTAGACTACACTGTTCAAGAGATTATGCAAGTTCACATGGATCTTGATTTTCTTCACAACAGTAACTACTTAAACTAACATAACTTTCACCTCAACTGCTTAAGGAAAGAAGTATCAGTTGCTTGTTCAGAATTGTGCTCAGCAGGTTTCATATGTGAACAGCCAAACCCACGTCTCTTCCTTCAGTCTAACATAACATCGGGTTTCAACACTAAGTGCTAATTATCAGGTGTGCAAAAGAGAACTGGAGCAGAAGCAAGCGAATTCAGCTCTATACACACCCAGTCCCCTGGTCCACAAAATGGCAAAACGTGGTGACCTACCTGCCGGGACTCTGCCTTGCCGTAGCGCAGCTCATTGACAAAGTGCTCACAGTTCCCCTTGAAGAGAGAGTATTGCAGCTCTTTGCCAACCAGTTCACAGGCCTCCTTAACAATGACCTGAGCTGGGCGAGGATCATACTCGTTGTCCTTGTTGTTGTTGATTTTCCATTTGTTGGTTCCTACCACATCTCTCAGTTTCTCTTTCTTCACCACAGCCTTCTCAGCTAGGACAGACTTTACACTGCTGACACCTGCCCCAGGGACCTCAGCTATAAATAAAACAGAAGAAAAAGAGAAACAGACATAGTTGTAGGTTTCAAAAGTGTTTTTTAAACAAATTTTTAAATCTGATATTCTGGTCTGATGTGAAAGTCATCTGTCAGATATTGGTGCTTTATATTCACACAACAGTGGAGGAACTCACAGAGTGGTGCCAAGTGAACAACAAAACCATCGCCAATGTAAACAGCCCAGTGCTGATAAGCGCCACAGAAGATTTCTATTAAATCCCCAGGCTTTGGTTTGTCGTCCTTGGTTTGGAAGACACAGAAAAAAAAACACTTGTGTACATTTGACCTGAGTGACATAATCTGGGATAAACTGAAATGAGTTATGACTTTCAAAGTAAACACTGGTCACAGTAAGTCTAGCCCAGTGAAATATGACAAACTAACAACTCTGGTTTATATATTTTAATTATGTGATCATTTTCTTACCAGAGTTGTGGCCATGCCTGTGTCCATTTGGTCTGTAAATCTTAATCTGGTTTGACTTTCAGTACCTGCAGGGACGGAACAGGTTTAGCACATCAGCAGAATGTGACCGTGAAAATGAAACTTAGCAAAACATGGACTTGATATACTGATATACAGATATATTGAACAAAAGAAAAGCATTCCAAAATAAGACATTTAAAAAGCCAAACAATGAATAAAGAATGGATACAACATGTTTATTTTTGTACTACATAGATACAACATGTACTTGCAATCTTGTAAAAATTTTGCAGTGGTTTTTCAAAGACGATCTACTATTTTTTACTTTGTGTCTTTTGTTTTCTTTTTCATTGCTAGCTGCATTTTGTTTCAGTTCTGTCAGCATTTTGGAGAAGGTGGAACACCACAAACTCTATACTCTAACGCATTATACTGAGATGTGTTTCTGTTATTAAGCACAGCAACAAACGGCAAAACACAAATTTTTTTAACCTTATAAAGGGATCTAGCTGATAGTTTTAGTTAGAAGTTTCTAATAAACAAATCTTTTTGCCTCATGTCTGTGTATGATAAATAAAAGAAGACCTGGGAATTAAATAATCACTATAATGCATTAACGTTAACAGCCTGTAAGCTATGAAACAAAGTAATGTACTAATATGAAGTATTAGGTTCATATTATTAGGTATACTTAATTATACTTCAAATATATTTCCCAAGTATAGTTTACCTAGTACGTATATATGAGTTAATGTACATCTAGCATACTTACAAGTATACTATTTCAAATTTGGCAACTTTTTAATATATCAAAGTATACTTTAAATATACTGAAAATAAACTTTTATATATACTTTTAGGTTACTGTGAATTTACTACTTCTCAGTTTCTAAGAGAATGTCAATATACTCTATTTTGTATACCTAATACAAATACTAAACTTACAAGTAAAATATTAGTTTACTTTTACTTTACTTTTGTCCTAGATTTGAGTTGATCATAGTTGCAAGAATATAGTTAAAATGTATTATTTACTTTTATACATATTTTTACGTTAGAATACTTCAAGTATAAGTATAAGTAAGCTAAATATACTTATACTTTTCTATATACTTATTATTGTACTTTGAATATACTTTGTAATTGTAATTTTGTTTAGTATATCTATCAAAGTACATAAAAAGTAAACTAAAAGTATTCTTGCTTATTTTTAGTTTAAATGAATATACTTTTTAATACTTCTTCTTCTTCTTTACGTTTCTACATCGTACAGACACATTTGACTATTTTAGCTAAATGTGTATCAACTAGTTCCATTACAAAAGCGATCCTCAGCTAACGTTACAGTGACTGTTACAGGATGTGACGGAGCATCTTCTTACCTTCACTCGCGTGTAATATCAGAGATGACACCAAAGCTCAGCTGTGACAGATCAGCTGGTGGTTGATCCTTTTAAATGAGACGTGTGGTGCCAAAAATTGATTGTCTGCCAAAAACTGGCTCTGTAGGACCAGTCTAACCAGTAAAATACTGTTTTCTCAGTGCCAACATCTAATTAAGGCCAATATATATATACACTATATTACATATACACATTTTCTGATACTGAATATATGTTAAATATAAGTTATACCAAACTGTACTTTCCCCGCACACTTTATGAAGCTTAATTGATTATGAATTATGATTATAAATAGCAATCATAAAAATTTCAAGATTCAAAACACTTTTTTTAATCCCAGAGAGACATATTATTTGACAAATTCCATGTTTTCCACTGGGAACTAATAAACTGGTGCAGGAGGACACCACAAACTTTTTCAGTGAGTTTGGCTACCATGCCCTGCTGTATCTCCTAGAAACATGTCTATGTAGCCTTATGAATCTTTAATCTTTTGTTATATATCCAATGGATCCAATAGATATCCAATGACGTGAACTAAGTTTTCTATGAAATGGAGAAAACAGAAAGTAAAAGAGAAATAGCAGTGACTCATTTGAGGGTGTGAGAGAGACCTAACCTGTTTAATACAAAGACCAGACCTTCTCCCTAGGTCACATTCAGTGATGCCAGTAACGCGTTACTTAGTAGCGCGTTACTCTAATATGACCAATTTTTCCAGTAACGACTAATCTAACGCGTTACTATTTCCATACCAGTAATCAAATTAAAGTTACTTGTCCAAGCCACCGTGCGTTACTATTTCTTAAATTTTTTTAAAGCAAAACCTATTTGGTTTCTTCTTGCGTCTCGGGGAGTGACGTCGTACTCCAGGGTATGCAGGTACGGCGTATAACCAATTCTTGTTCAGTTGGAACAGTGTATTGTCACTTCTCCATCCACCCTGATGCACTGGTTTGTGCTGAACACCAGACTGGAAGTAATCAGGAGGGCTGGTTCAGTTCTGGGAGTAGAGCTGGACCCTCTACATGTTGTAGCTGAGATGGGAATGATGTCCAAACTCCTCTCAATCCTGGACAATCCCTCCTCGACCCCTTCACAGTTGGACAGATGTTCCAGAGGATCAGGTGCTCCACAGAACGCCACATGAGATAATTTCTGCATGTGGGCATAAAACTGTACAACTGTTTTCCTTTCTGTAACCATCTCTAGCCCAACATCAGCAAAACAAAGAAACTGGTGGTGGGGGTGGTGGGGAGGACAAATATAATCATATTTATTTAATCAGATAACTGTTTATTCATCATTTATCAAGGGACACCATTTTATTATCATTTCACTACATCACAGACTGATAATGACCTATTTTTATATATTGTATATTTTAGTATTTGTTAATTCTTTCTGGTTCTGGTTCAGGTTCTTCCTTCTTTCCTCCTGAACTGAGAGTTGCCGTGACATGACATGGAAAATAATTTCCCTCTGGGATAATTAAAAAAATTAAAAAAAGTATTTTTAATCTTGAATCCCCAGCACTGCAGAGAACTAAAGTGTCCTCTGCTCACAATGTGGAGAAACATATTTAACTCCAAATCTGTATTTCATGTGTTTTAGAACACAATCACATACTGTTCAAATGTACATGTTACACTTGAATATGATGATGTGAACATAAATGACAGTTTAAATAAAGATTCATAAAACTGTTAATTCACTGCAAACCATTTCTTAGTTTTAAGGGTTCAGGATACACCCACCTATGTTAACTATGCTCTTACTAAACATAAGTAATACTATACAGATAAGCTGAGGACATAAAGTCTTGCATGACATCAATTGAGTTTGAAGTGGATAAGAATAAACATCAAAGATGCTGGAACATATGAGAGTCACGTTGGAAGGAGCAGCTCAACACAGTGATGGTTAAACATAAAGGTGAGTCCACTGGATGTGTGGCGTTCACTGAACTCCTCCTGCTTCATGTTAGAGTTTGTATTAACCAGCAACAGTAAACACAGCAGCTGTGAGATTTTCACAAGGTTTTAGTTTGTACTGTATCATATGGACTGGCCTAATTCAACTCGGGTATTGGATCCAGAAAAGCAGTCAGGAAGCCAGAGAGAGTTTGAGGTGGTTTATTGATAAATCAGATGGTGAATATAGTAAGTGCAGAGGATAAACTGACTGGTAAGTGGCACGTTCAAAATGGAAGGGCAGGAAGTGAAGACAAAATGGCCGCCTTCATGAAAGGTATCTGCTGATTAGATTTGAAAATCTGGCCTGACTTGATACGTAATTGAATAGCCCTGGTCTAAACTATTAATTATCATGTGCAGATTCCATTGTTCTATGGTATTATGTCCAACGTAACTGCTGAACATGTTTCATGATTCAATTCTGAGGTTTGTCAAAACACCACACACACCCTGGACAGGATTGCTGAATAACCGTAAGGATTAGTGTTCGCTAAAATAACATTGGTCAGAATGTGATTCTTTCTGAATCTAAGTCTTAAGTTCAGTGACACTGAAACCTGCTGGTGTTGCTGCAAGCCTATTTACCTTACACATAGGAACTTCAGCTGTCGTAGTCTGTCTGATAGTAACTATTAGCCTCTGAATTCTGACCCCTAATTCCCCACAAGTCGATGTTACTCACAGTCACACTTTTTTTTATAAACAGTGCATAGCATGCAAAGAAACACTAACTACTGTATAACATCAATCATCTACATTTTCCCAGAGCTGTCTTCTTGCTTTCTTTGTCCCTGGTGTTGATGGCGCCTCCAGTGTTCTTCACTGTATTTTATCTGCATGATGCTTCAATGATGCTACATCTGTCAAGACTCAAAAAAAAAATTCCTATAGAAAACTGGATTTATAAAACACTAATTAAAATTTTCATTTGGCCTTTTAATCAACAGTAGCAGGTGACACACCAGTTGTTGCATTTGGAGTGATTTTGTAATTAAATTAAAACTAACACTGTTGTTTTCATGTCTTTGGTATCTGTTGCTTTTCCATGACTTCCTTGAAGGTCTAGACCAGTGTTTTTCAACCTTTTTTGAGCCAAGGTACATTTTATTAATTTAAAAAATCACAAGGCACACCACCAACCAAAAATGTACAAAAAAAAAATTCTCTGTAGCCGCCTATATTAACCCTCAGTCATCACTAGGGACATTTTTGTCCAAATGGACACATTTTTGCTCTTCATCTTCATCTCTCATTTTGTCTGTGTTAATGCATAAATCACAGTTTCTTGTAACAAAGTCTTTCTCTTGACAAAGTTTGGAATTCAAATTTCAATTTTTCTAATATATTACTGGATCACTGTGAAACAAATTTACTACCCTCTTCTATCATTAGGGACAAAAATGTCCTCCTCCTAAAAACTGTTATAAAAATATGATATAATAATTGAACTACTTCAGCCCTGCTCAAAACTACCAAACATTCAATAATTTTCAGAATTTTAACCCTTTAAATGCCAGTTTGAT
>JAUYWH010000071.1:0-14209 GCA_034779795.1 Ctenopoma multispine
GATCCACCTCAACACACAGACAAACTACAGCATTTCATCCATTTCCACACAGACTCATCAATACTAACTCCACAGTCGGATCTTACCAGAGACAGTGATGCTGATGATGTTACTGCTGGATCCCTCTCTGGACTCACACCAGTAAACTCCACTGTCCAAGGTCGCAGTGTAGCTGATGTTACAGGAAGAACCAGCTGGTTTTCCCCAACCATCTCCACACTGAGTCCAGGTGTCTGTGGTTGTGTTTCTCCTCAGTGCCCATCCAGCAGAGCTGTCGTCCTCCTCGCAGCTGAAAGTGACAGACTCTCCAACAAACAACTGAGATCTGCTGGGACTCACAGTCAGACGAGCTGTGGGGAGTTCAATATATTTGGGCCTAAATATAATTAAAAAAAAAAAACAAAGTGTCAACAATACCAACAACATATTTAAATCTATTAGTTCACAAATCAATAAATACCATACATATTTAGCAATAATTATCACAGGATATCAGAATACTATCGCTGTGGAGTTGTTCAGACACAAACTGCTTTGTTTGTTGGTGTAGTGTAACCTGGTCAAAGTGGCTAATGAGTTAGGAGGCAGATTCAGAAAATTCCAGTGAATTTATTTACAGCTGTGCCATCACAGCACATATTTACAAAAAACACAAGTTAACTCGGGCTTAACTGAAGCAAACTCAACTAATAATAACTAGTGATGTTACCTTATTGATGGGCAATTGAAGTTTTATTCAAACACTGAACCACTTGAGCCAATTCTTTCGAAAATGGGTTAATTACTCGAAGCTTCAGTTACAGCAACCTCTCTTGGAGAAGTTCAATGCTACAATCTAATTATGCAGGTTAGTCGGTGGACAGGAGGCTTCTGTTTACAAATAAACATTGATGAATGTGTGTATTGTGTTACTGAGGAGAGGGTGCTGTAAAAAATATCGAATAGGCTGGGTGTGCAAGTATAATTATGGCAGGGGGTGATTATGTGGAACCGTGTCTAACTAAAATTAAGTTTGTATATGACGAAACTGCAATCCCCATTACATTTTTTTCTAATGAATGTAATTGTTACCTTGTACCTAAACATATTTTGCATGATTGACACACTACTATTAACGTGAAGCAATTTGCAAGGATGTGGTTGGGGTGGATGGAGGGCGTTCACTGTGCAGGACTGACATGCCAGCGACTGGAGCAGGACCAAAGTCCCCCATGTGATTAGTTTTAGGCAAGAAAAGTACTGAGGTTAGGGTTGGAAAAAAGATTGTTTTTTAAGTTATAGTTTTAATGCAGATATTGAGTGTATAAAGAAACTATGTGAAGTGACATTTTCACTAATTAACCAGCCCACAGTCTTTCTCTGAGCCTATAAACCACAGCTGTGACGCCTGATCCCAACCAAAAATAAACACTAGCCGAAAGAAAACTGATGGTAGAGCGGATATTTTGGCAGACAAAAATTTGTTACCTTTTAACATTTCATTAATGCATTCAGTATCAACGTATTTACATTAACAGTGAACATAATAGTCATTACGTTAACAGAAAACATAATCGGGATTGCAGTTTCGTCATATACAAACTTTATTTTTAGGAGACAGGGCTGTTATGTGGGATGGGGAACACTCAAAGATCTTTATTGAACATTTTCAGCAGTGTTTGGATTGAGCAGGTTTCTTTTTTTGCTCACAACCTCTCCACATTCCACAAGTAACAGATGATGCTGGCGTGCATAAAAACAGTTTTGCTAATTTAAATAGATGAGGGTACACATGTTGATGGTTCAACCAGTAAGCCAGTGGGTCTTCTGATCTTTTATAATAATCACCTGTCAGAATCGAGACGGGGCAGTGCCAGTAAATCACCGGATTGGATTGTAAGCAGTCGGATGATTTATTCAGGCAACAAATTCAGACGTCATACGTCACATGACTTTTTTTTTTGTTTGTTGGTTTTGAAGCAGTGGCTCTAAGGAATTGTAGTTCAGGGGTGTGAAGCACATATCAAAGCTTGAGTCGCACTACCATTAATAATTAAACTTAAACAATACTGTTCTATGTTTTACTTTAACCAAAACTAGGGCTGAGAAAGATAACGCGTTATCGAGTTAATGCATTCCATTCATTAACGCCGTTAATTATTTATTTAACGCTTGTTAAAGCATTATTATTACTATGAAAGTCGTTTGTCTGTGTGTGTATTCAGACTCAGTGAGTGATGAACTTTCATTGTCAGTCATAATAACATAATCAACAATTAACAGCTCTGTTTTATTTCAAATCCTCTTATAGGCCATAGTACTCTTCTACCATTCTATACTATATACTACATTATTTTGTTATGTAATATTACTCTGTTACCCCATCCACAGCACAGCAAAGCAAGTGTGTGTGAAGTTTTCCCTGACATCCATAAGGCCTCTTTTAAATTTGAATTGACTCATGTAATGAAGTACTGAATGTTTCTGTTAAGAATGAAGTTTATAGTGAAGAGGCCAAGTGGGAGAAGGGAAAGGGTTAACTGATGTATTTTTAGGTATCACAGACTGGAGTTATATGAGGGACAGAAGGAGGGGTCCTAGAACTATGGGAGCAAGATACAGGGGTGGTGAGATAGGTATTAAGACAGCCCCTGGGGAGGAACCATTAACCTGTTTAACAGACCATGTATTGCCCCAAACCAGCAGTCTGTGCCCCCCGGGGCCTTACTCACTGGTTTATGTAAATCAATAAACCTTTTACACTTTGATTTTTGCCTCTCTGCCTGTTCATTTTTGAAGAAGAACTGAGGAACTCTTGAACCAATTCTGCTGAAAACTTAGACTGAATTTGGCCCAGAACTTAGTCAGATTTGGCACAACTCCCAGGTATTTGTAGTGTTCCACAATGTCCACATTACTTCCCTGAATATAAACCGGAGTCACAGGTGTTCCAGACCTCCTGAACTCCACGATAAGTTCTTATGTTTTTGCCACATTGAGCTGCAGATAGTTCTGTTTGCGCCATGTGACGAAGGTGTCAACCGTAGTCCGGTACTCTGTCTCATCATCTCCACTGATGCATCCAACTATAGCAGTGTCATCAAAAAACTTCTGAAGGTGGCAGGTCTCACTGCAATAGCTCTAGTCCATGGTGTAGAGGGAGAAGAGAAATGGGGAGAGGACGGTCCCTTAAGGTGCCCCAATGTTAGTGACCACCATGTCAGACACAGAGTGGTGAATACGCACATATTGTGGTCTATCTTTCAGGTTATCTACAATCCAGGATACATCCACCTGCATGGCTGACAGCTTCTCACCCAGGAGATCTAGATCTAGATCTAGAGGATCTAGATGTGGTCTGACCATGGGTCGGAGCTGATGAAGAATGAGTCTTTTCAGAGTCTTCATGGCATGCGAAGTCAGGCCTGTAATCCTGGGGGCCATTGTGACGTGGCTTCTTAGCTATGGTCTTTTCGGCTGCTCCGGTTATCTCGGATCATTACCGCATATTAGTTTGGCAGAGATTTTTATGCCGGATGCCCTTCCTGACGCAACCTTTCCCACCAGGCTTCGAACCAGCACTAGGGAAGTGGCAGGACATGACAATTGACAACTGCCATCTGCCCAAACCACTGCGCCACTGTGCCGGCAAATTGTATAAAATATTATTTTAATTAATTACTATTATTATTAATAGTAACATAATATTAGAATAAAGGTTAAATACCTACCAAAAAATAGAATCAAGACGTTAAGCCATAAGATGTGAAATAAACAGCGAAGCAACAGTTGCATCTTATTCATCTGATTTGCTTCTGAACTCGACACCGACACAGTAAATATAAAAGAACAGAAGCAGAAAAGGTTAGGTGTGAGGATAGTGCTGATAATTACACTGTACTAATACACAGTATTCCTGTAGTAATACTGAATTAAGTCACACTACATAAACACACTACTTGACTGCTCAACTTTCTTGGGATCATGGTGATAAATACTAGATAAAACTCAACAAACTGATTCAGAGAAGCTGAATTTTAACAGTGTCCAGTGTTAAATGCAGCACAAATAACCAAACAGAAATACAGTCAGTAAATTAGTGTGTTACAGGAGTTAAGTTCATGTCTGAAATATGATGCAGGCGTCTAAACCTAGAATGAATCTGCAATTTTCCTAACACCAAACTGTTTTTAGACATGTCTTCATCACTCCTCTATTGTTGTGATAATGTGCTGCCACCTGCTGGATGATTATGTTCACATGTAATATTTACAGGCCTCATTTTCAGCCAAACTCACACGAAGAGAAGATGGATACAACCAGAAACAAACTGACAAATTACATCTGAGCAGCTAAGAGAAGCTAACATTGTCTCAGCAGATGACTCTGATTCATAGTAGAGAGGTCTGCAGCACATCTCCAACTACTGGAAACATCCACCCAGAGAACAATTAAATAGCTGAAGACCTGCGGTTATGAAATCACCCAACACACTTGATAATGTCATACAGTCACTTTCAGCCTCATAGACCCCCAACCAGCATCAACAGTTAGTGAAAACACATCACACATCAGGTCTTTCAGAGGCAGAAGTTCTGACTGTAATTAACAAGAGAGATCATATTTCTCCTACATTAGCTTCTCTCCATTGGCTCCCTGTTAAATCTAGAATAGAGTTTAAAATCCTGCTCCTTACTTATAAAGCCCTAAATGATCAGACCCCAACATATCGTAAAGACATTATAGTACCATAGTATCCCAGCAGAGCACTTTGCTCTCAGAGTACTGGTCTACTTGTGGTTCCTAGAGTCTCCAAATGCGGACTGGAAGTTAGAGCATTCAGCTATCAAACTCCTCTCCTGTGGAACCAGCTCCCAATCCAGGTTCAGGAGGCAGACACCATCTCTACCTTTAAGACTAGGCTTAAAACTTTCCTTTTTGATAAAGCTTATTGTTAGAGATGGATCAGGTGACTCTGAACCATCTCTTAGTTATGCTGCTATAGGTTTAGTCTGCTGGGGGACCTCCCACATTACACTGAGCTCCTCTCTTCCTTCTCTCTCGACTCTTATGCCATCATTGCATTTTATTAACTTTGTGTCTTCTCTCTCCGTACATCCATCCATCCATTTTCCTAACCGCTTGTCCCTATATATATTCAATTCAATTCAACTTTATTTATATAGCGCCAATTCACAACACAAGTCATCTCAAGGCACTTCACAGAGTAAAGCTTAAGACCATATACCTTATATAATATATACAGAATAATGGAGAAAACCCAACAGTCTCACTTAAGCAAGTACTTGGTAACAGTTGAGAGGACAAACTCCCATTAATGGAAAAAACCTCCAGCAGAACCAGGCTCATGGTGGGCGGCCATCTGCCTCGACCGGTTGGGGTGAGTGGACAGAGGAGAGAGCAAAGAACAACAGGCAACGGAGATATATGTACAGTATATACAGATCCTCTCTCTGGTGTAATCCTATCCCCACCTTGAATCTATCTGTCTCACCTCTTGAACAACTCACGCCTATACTGCTGTCCTCACCTCACATACTTCTCTGCCACTCCTGTTTCACTTTCTCATACACTGCCACAGCTCCTCTCTTGATACCCTATCATATGCTTTCTCTAGGTCCACAAAGACACAGTAAAACCCTTCTGACCTTCTCTATACTTCTCAATCAGCAACCAAAGAGTGAACATTGCATCTGTGGTGCTCTTTCTCTGCATTAGGCCATACTGCTGCTCACTGATCGTCACCTCTCTTCTTAACCTAGCTTCATCACCCTTGTTTTTAAAAAAACGTACCAGTACACTTCTTCTCAATTCGATGGGCCCCCTCTCACTCTCCAAGACTGTGTTAAAAGTCTGGTCAAAAAGTCCACTGCCCTCAACTTCCTCCGTACCTATCTAGTTTACTACTGGTTTACTAGCTCTGCTCCATCTGTCCTGTACTCCTTTCCCTCATCACTGTCTCTCTTTTCCCTTTCTTGTTAGCTGGTTAAACATATTAATTGCTTTGCAGTAAAGTGAATGTGAAGAGATCAAATGATCTGTGTCAGGTGTGAGCAGTGACAGAAAGTATCCAGCAGATGGCAGCATATCATGACTTCAGTCCAAGCAAAGGAGCTTTAACACTTGTTTATAGCTTAAATCAAGCACAGGATGTAAGATTCTAGTAGGCAAGGCATACATGGAACACCGTAACCAGGTGGCTGGCAAAGTGTACAGGAAGATCTTTGTCGAGTATGGTCTGGAAGTCCAAGGTCAAAATGGGATCCATCTTGAAAGGTGGTGGAGTATGACCAAGCTTAAATCCTGTGGAACTTCAAGATACAGACTGATGAACTAGTAATGGCTAACCAACCAGACATAGTAGTGGTGGACAAGCAGAGGAAGAAGGCCGTAGTAATAGATGTAGCAATCCCATGTGATGGAAACATCGGGAAGAAGAAACATGAGAAGCTTGAGAAATACCAAGGGCTGAAAGAAGAGCTAGAAATGATCTGTAGGGTGAAGGCAGCAGTGGTCCCAGTGGTAACTGGAACACTCGGGTAGTGACCCCCAAACTGGGAGAGTGACTCCAGCAGATTCTATGAAAGACATCAGAGATCTCTGTCCAGTAGAGCAGTTTTTAAATTACAATTTCATTTATAAAAGGGAAAGAAAGCTGCCCAAACCTGCCTGGTCCTATGTGAAAAAGTAATTGCCCCAACTTGTTAAATAATTAATGAACCACATTTTTTGGAAAGCTGAGTTCCATTTCCCCTGCCACAGCCAGACCTGATTACTGACAGACCTGTTGAATGAAAAAAATGCTTAAATATAATCTGCCTGATAAAGTAAAGAATGCACAAAGATCTCAAAAAGCAAAATATCTGAAGTATGTAAGCTGTGAGACCTACCTTAAATCCATAAATTCATAGCCCTGTATTTACAGTAGGTGGTGAAACCCACACGCTCACATACACAGAGGAAGAAGGCGGGCTTTACTTGGTGTCACTAACATAAAATTGATTAAGGGTCATCATAAATCACTGAACAGCAGAATGGAGGAAATGTCTCTGCAGTGTCTGATCGGTAAGTGGAGAATCTGTGTGTATGTCTGTTCTAATCTCTGTACTGATTCAGGCCATGCATATTAAAACCAAGTCAATAACAGTTACAATTTAAGTGTTTTTTGTTTCAAAAGAATAATAGAATGAAATAAAGCTACATGTTGACATGTAGATCTTACAGAGCTGGCAACAGACACTTTTGTTACAGAACATAGCTGAAAACAGTTCTAACATACATGACAACACTAACCCAAAATCAGTTTGAATAGGAAATCCTGTTAAATGAAATGACCCATTAGGTTAATCTAAATCATATCCCAATTATTCAATAAATTCTAAGTACATTTTCAATATGTTTATAGGTCAGTAGGACAGTGGTCATTCACTACAATGCATAGAGACCATTTTATTAACATAGTAATGTATGTAGTAATGACTATAATTGAGGAATACCGTACTGTCACTGCCACAGTTCCTATCTTGCTGTCCTATCATATGCTTTCTCTAGGTCCACAAAGACACAGTAAACCTTTTCTGACCTTCTCTATACTTCTTCATCAACACTCTCAGAGCAAACATTGCATCTGTGGTGCTCGTTCTCGGCATTAGGCCATACTTCTGCTCACCTCTCTTCTTAACCGAGCTTCATCACCCTTGTTTTTGAAATGCAGAATTACAACATTGGCACATCATTGTCTTACAGTATATACGTAGAATGTTGATGATTTACAAATCAACTTTCCTGCATGACAGTGGTTTATGTGGAAATTGTGACAGACACATTTTTCTATTTAATTAGATTTCCTGTATAGGACGTTTTTTGCGTCAGAAAGTTTTACCATCGCTTTTGGTTCATTTTACTGAATTTTAAATTTATTTTGAAATGGCCAAATAAAATGCACAATAACAGAAAGAATATGAAAACTTTCACAAATGACACTAAATTCATAACAGTTGAAGTGATGACATTTTGACAGCTGCATGAACTACTGAACTATGAACTACACTACTGAACTAATAAATATCAATGAAGGAACAATAAGAACTGGTTTTGGAGCAATATATGCTGCCATCCAAATGATGTCCTTTGGAGACAAGGTCTTGCTTATTTAATCAACAAAATGCCAAACCACATTCTGGACATGTTACAACAGCATGGCTCAGTAGTAGGGTTGGGCGGTATAACGGTATCTGTACCTGTTTATACCAATATATTTTTACAAACGGTAAAGAGTTTTTTAATACCGTTTATACTGTGCTCACATTTAACTCTTTATAACAGAGAGAGTCTCTTATCAGACTCTCTCTGTGTCTCTCTCACACACCTACACACGGCTCTACTATAGTTCAGTCAGCAGTGTAGAACACAAGCTCCGGTCAACAGAAATGAGAACAATGATGTGGTCAGTAAAAATAAAACCAGCGGTCCAATAATTTGAGCTGCTAAAAACGCTAAATCAGTACCAGCTGTCCACTTGGCAGTAGTTTACAGAACAGGTGCTGTCAAAAATACACATGAATGTCTGGAAGGTTTTTAGTGATCGACTCATTAATATGAAATTTTCAGACTGACCACAGACATATGGTTAAGTCAGACGTGTATGTCCTACGTGAGAATGAACATTATATAGAAGACGTAAAAACAGTGCCTGTAAATGAGCTATTTCCCTCAGTATCAGGGAATTTTAATAACTTAATACTTTATTTTCTTCACTCATTGTTTGAAAACAAGAAAAAACATGTCTCACTTATAGATTCTGATTACTGTCTGTTGTCATAACATTCTTATAATATAATTTAGAGAATTCCTTTGAACTGAACCTGAAACGTTTTATACAAGAAAATACTGGGATATAAAATGTATATTGTCACAGAGCCAAAATATACCGGGATATGGATTTTTGCTCACATATCCCAGCCCTATTCAGTAGTAAAAGAGTTTACTGAAATCCTGTATCAACGAAGAATCAAAGAATTCAGTTCCCAAATGCCTACTGAGACTTGTTCAGTAATGCAACGCGGTAAGTTTTTGTGAAACTAATGAATCTTAAATTTAAATTAAAAAGAGAAAGTGTCTAGTGTCTAATGTGGATACTTTTAATTTACATCATTGGAATCTTTAGTGGCTATAGAGATATAAAGACAAAATCATCTTCTTATTTTCTAAAAAAAACAAATACAAACAAGTGAAGATTTCCTTATACACAAATAGCTAAGTGTGTAATTTTAAATTTTGTTAATTTGTAAATTTAACACAATTTAAATAACACTCATTACATCAGCAACACAAGAGATTTCCACTATGGACATTGCGAATCACAAAATATACATTTTTAACATACAATCTGGTTCAGATGTATTACATTTACACAATTATTGTTATTTTGCATCTGTACACTACAACAGTGGATTTAAAACAAATCAACAAAGGTGTTGTAGTTTAGACTGTCAGCTTTAATTCAAAGGGTCAAAGTATCCGTTTAAGATTTTTTTTAGCCATTTTATTTACACTTCACACAATGTAATTGAAGAAAGTTTCATAATTACACTATAATATAACCTTTGTCTTTAATACTTCGATAAAAACTCTTTGTTAAAACTACCTGAGTCCTGGATTGGACAGATTGTGCTTGCAAACACAAAATAGCTGAGATAAAATAATTAAAAATATTTTGCACAAGTGAGAGTTATAAAAAGGGCAGAGACATGGTGGCAGTTCAGTTTTACTTTGAAACCATCGTCAGGAGCAGAGAGAGAGAATGAAGAACAGCTAATAAATACCAGTTATGCAGCATAAAGATTATTTTACAGATTTACTATACAGTTTAGATTTCACATATAATGCCACTTTGCCACTTATTGCCACACATGTATTCAGTATTAGTGGATGACTTGAGTTGACTTAAAAGTCATATACAATTTTTTTTGGCATATTAACGCAATGCATGTTTTCTGGCCACTGACTTGTCAGTTTTTCTTTTTTGTTTGAATTGTCTGTTGTGTGAAAGTCAACCTTTAGTTGTTTTTTCTCTTCTCTAGTTGTGACTTCACTGCTGTGCTACACAACAAACCAAGGTTAGTAAACTGTTTGTTATTTATCTCCAACTCTATATACAAATATATAAAATATATATTCCTGTGCAAATAAACTGAAAGTGAAATAATATTTTTGTAGGGAACATACTTTGTTAGTTATTAGTGGGTAGAATATGTTTTCATATACAGTTCTTATACTTATTCTGACATCTTAGCAGTCAAACCAGCAACGCTGAGACTTCTCTTTACATTTGAAACTTGCTTGAGACTTACTTACAGCCACTATTAAGCTGTGGTCCAGTGAGCTGCCTATCACATGAGCTGTTGACTCTCAGAAACTTGTCTTTTGATAATATTGTGGCTTTGGGTCTGCCCAGTGTTGCCAGATGTATGATAAACACCTTGTTACACCTTATTTGTAGGATAATTTTACCCTCTTTACAATGTACAATCAATAATTCAAAAAATCCCATAATGTACGATAATTTGACCCCTTCATTTTCAAGTTGTTTCATTAGCAAGACAAGGAAGAAGCGTATTATTATTATTACTAGAAGCGGGCATTACAACAGACTCTGGAGGTGGGCAGTGGAGAGCCACACCCGGTCGCCCGGTGAAAAGGAGCGTTCCGGAGGGTACTGGCGGTGGTGCTGATGGATGAAGTCCGCTTTGGCCCGGGCAGGCCTTCACCCAGGCCAGCCGACACCGGCGGACCAACTGTTCTGCAGCGGGCACTTCGACCTCTGCTTCTTGGTGGGTGAAGATGGGAGGCTGGCAGGGCCGGAGTGGGACTCCTTTTCAGCCCTGGAGTTTCAAGCCCTAGACCAGCCCACTTTAGTTCACGACTGACTATATTAAAATAACATCATTTCCAATTCAGTACAAATACTGTAGCCTAAGTTTTGCTTCATAGTGAAGATTTATTTGAACAGTTAACACAATGTAATGTTTAACAGTATCAGAATCTATTTTCTGTAAGAATTAGTGCTCATGAATACCCAAACCTGGCTCTTCACTGTTAGCAGCAAACTGGACTAGAGGCTGCTGAACAGCTACAGTACAAGAAAAAGTTCGGTACATAAAGATGAACGGTGGTTTGCAGACATCGTTGTTTTGCACTGCTACTAATTAACTTAGCATTAACTTACCGACCCTTTCATCGTCTTCATGTGTTGTTGTACCGCCGCTGGTTTTCACGAAAAATGTTCTCAGCTTATTACACTTGGCCGCGTCAGTTTCTAGAGCTTTCTTTTTTTAACTCTGGACTTTTTTAGCGCCACCTTTGCGCTTTTTATTATCCATTTTTCATCTCCTGCGTGTCTCTTAACAACTGATTTGATTGTTGACCAAAGTGTAGGGGAGAATGATAATTACGCCATCATTAACCTACAGGCTGCATTCTGCTCATGGGGCTGTGACAGTGGTTTAGTGGTGTCTGGAGAAGTGGGTTTACTTTAAATGTAGCCCCCAAATATTTAAGCGGCCCCATTATATCTAGTGACCGTCTTACATATTTAGTTCCCACTAGAAAGGGACAGTACTATTTACATCTGCTGCCTGACTTCATTCACTTCAAGGATAATTATGAGATTAACAAACCAGAGATGCACATCTGTCTGGTTCATAGAGTGATTCAACTGCATAATGCAGACATTTTCTCAGTCTATGGGGAAAGTAGATTATTTTGTAAACAGTGTGTTATAATATCTAATCTGTAACAGACAGTGAAGGTCAGAGAGTGACAAAATTATAAAATCTAAATGATTTGTCAGAGGCTGTATGTGAAAAATACTGGTGGTACAGAGGCACATTTCATTAATAGCAGATACATTTAACATGAAGCCAGAAATACATTTATTTTAAAAAAATTTAAACAGTGGATTTTCAAAATAAAATACTTGGATTTGACCATTCTGAATATTTATTAACTAACAGAGAGCAATAAAAAGTAATGTAATTTTTCATACTTTGGCAATGCATCCTTGTTCCTGTTTCACCTAGTTTCACCTTCACCAACGTTATAAACTCTCCCCAACACCTGTTAACCTGTTGGGCTGTGGCTACCTGTCCGGCTGGGTAGCAGCAATAACGTAGCATCACATGGTTTTCAAAGCTAATTTTTGTTTGTATGGTTCCCTACTTTTAAACTATCAACTTGCTTATATTACATTTTCATGTGAGGACATATTTTGGTGTGTAACAACAGACCGACAAGAAGGTAGTGACAGCGGATATTTTTCCCGGTGTAGCAAAGGAATGGCATGTCCCGGCCTACTCTGCCTCTGATTGGCGTAATCCGTTTGGCCTAACCAATCGTTAGTTCTCCCAAAACAAACAACAATGGCAGAAAAAAACTGACGTGCCTGCAGCACATAAATATCAGCATGTCAGTGTGTATGTAGACACAAAAAAAAAACGCAGTATAACCAGGTATACCCTGTATTATACTGCAGCATATACCCGTAATAGGGGCATTTAGAAGTATATGCGCTGTATACCTGCCTATACCCTGGACCTACACTACTGGGCTGCGAGAAAATAAATAAAAAGAGTGGAACTGCGGTAAAATAATGAATAAAAAGAGTGAGGTTATGGTAAAAAATAAATAAGTAAAAACTGAGACTGCTGTGAGTGCAGGCAGCTAGGGACACTGGCCCTGTCGGCCAAAAAATGGACCGACCCACCGGGAATTCTCCTGGTCCTCCCGATTAGCCACTTCGGGCCTGGGGGCTGGTAACTGTACCAGACCTCGAAGGGCGAGAGTCTGGTGGCTGATGAGGAGTGGAGGTTGTGTGAGAGTTCTGCCTAGAGGAGGTAACAGGGCCAGAGATGTGACTGAGCGCAGGTGAAGCACCGCAGGAAGCGCTCAAGCTGTTGGTTGGCCCGCTCCGCCTGACCGTTGCCTATCCAAGACGACATCCTTCGGAAACCCATGCAGTCAGACCACGTGCTCCAGAATCAACACCGCGGTGACCTGCAAAGGGGAGTCCGGACAAGGGCACGAGGGCACTGCCTTGGACAACCGGTCGACGATGGTGAGGATAGTGTCCTTGCCATCAGCCAGCGGGAGGCTGGTCACAAAATCCACTCCAATGTGCGACCAGGGGCGATGAGGGACCAGAAGAGGCTGCAGCTAGCCTGTGGATGGAGTTGAAGAGGACTTAGCGCATGCGCAGGTCTCGCAGGCCGCGACAAACTCCCGGGCGTCCCGACGAAGGGAGGGCCACCAAGGCGTGCTAGAGCAGCTGGATGGTGCAATCAGGTCCTGGATGACCAGACAGAGGAGAGGAGTGGGGCCCAAACAAGAGCCAGTAGGCCGGGTGGTAATTGAAAGTCTCAAAGAACGGGGCCCATCTCGCCTGCCACGGGTTGAGTTGTTTGGCAGAACGGATGTAGATGAGGTTCTGGTGGTTGGTCCAGATGAGGAATGGCTCAACAGTGCCCTGGAATCAGTGCTGCCACTCCTCCAAAGCCCTCTTGATGACCAGCAGTTCACGGTCCCTAACCCCTTGTTCAGCCCCCGATAATCAATGCAGGGACAGAGGCCCCCATCTTTCTTCTTGATAAAGAAGAACCCGGCCGCAGCCGGGGACATATATGGGCGGATGAAGCCTTGTTGGATGGAGCACGTGCCGGTTCCGGTGGTGGTTCCGGGCAGCAGACAGTGTTGATGGCATGTGGGCCCCCAGTCCAGAATGCAGCCCTCGGACCACAGGACGTGGGGGTCATGCTGCTGCAGCCACGGGAACCCGAGGATAAGAGGCGAGGGTGGAGCTGAAATGACCAGAAACTGGAGCTGCTCGACATGGCAGCCGACGGACATCTGGAGTGGGCTGGACTAGAAACGGACCGGATATGGCAGAAAAGGATTCCCGTCGACTGAAGTGATGGGAATGAACCGGGTGACTGCCTCCAGGGACACTCCAAGCTGGTAGGCTAATTCTTGGTCAAGGAAATTGTCAGCTGCTCCTGAGTCCATTAGCGCATCCAATTCGACCCGTTAGGGTAACCTTCCAGCTGGGCCACAGAGTGAAAAACAAGCCTCACGGCTAGAGAAGGACCCGGGTTCGATTCCCGGGGTCGGCCGGGTGCCTTTCTGTGTGGAGTTTGCATGTTCTCCCCGTGTCTGC
>JAUYWH010000072.1:0-14193 GCA_034779795.1 Ctenopoma multispine
CAGGTGGCATGGCTGAATGAACTGACAAGGGAAAGTAGGAAGTGCAGGGGTTTAAATAGTGAGGGGTTGATGGGAAAGGAAGTGCAGCTGAGGGCAATCAGGGAGTGAGAGTGGAGAGAGGGCGTGGCTAAGGTGAGGGAGGAGCTGTTGTTTGGTATTTATAACTGATGATTTTTAGAAATGCGCAAAAACTTCATGAAACAGAGTAAACTAAGTGTCTGACTGTTACTGGACGCACAGACACAAGTGCTCAGTCATTAGTCTATTAGAATGTGCTGTCGACATGTGGTTTGGTGATTTAGTTTGAAGGCAGGATACAGGAGTGTGTAAAATTGAATAACTTTACTTATTAATGCATTACATATTGTCCTCTGAATATAATGGGAAATGGAAATACTCAAGTGAAATAATAATACCTTAAAACTGTACTTACAGTAAGTACAGGTTTTATAGTAAATTTATTGATTGTCCAATGCCAAACTGTGGTTACAATAACTGTGGTTACACTGTTCACTATAAACAGTGATTGTTACTGTAGCATGCATACAGCATCATGTGATCTGATCCTGTTATGTGATCAATATAACAATAGCAGAACTGCCCAAAGGGTATTAAGCTTTTCTACAAGCTGATGCATGTTGTGCAGTATAGTGCCCACAGTTAGTGCACGGTCATTGAAATATAAATACAATTTTAGTGAAGAATGTTCCTTTTTTATATTTACCCTCAGATGGCTTCTTCTGGGCTTTGAGCGAGGCCTTTGGACATCCTAATGCTGAAAGGCCTGAAGAGAATGGCATTGTCAATTCTCCAGTACACACTGATAACCAGCAAGAAGAAGAGATAGATGTTGTAGGACTGGATGATGAAGATGTGCTGGAGAGAGGTGTAGATGCTGATGGTAACACAAGGTTTGACCATCCTAACAGCAGGAGAGAAAGGAAGAGCTCAGTGGTTCCCCCCACCAAACTTTGGGATGGACGGGTGACAGCAGGCTCCCCCCTTTTGAATTCCTCCTTATAATCCTGTACCTCCTGTTGGCCCCTATGCTTATCCTTATGCTCCTCTTTATGCTGCCCTTCACACTTTCCCTTTCATTCCTCTTTTTGCTGCTCCTTACTTTGCTCCTCACTTTGTTCCTTGTGTTTCTGAGTCAGACTCAGGAGTAGATACCTGTCATGATCTAGGTTATTAGTTTGGTTTGCCTGTATTCTGATCATTGCCCCTGTTCCTCATTTTCATTCATGTATTGCTGGTCATTTTGACATCTGTGTTGATATCTGTCCCTTTGTCTTTGCCAGATTATCGGTTTTGCTCTGTTTATTGTTTTATACATAATCTGGTACCTGTTTCTGTTTAGTCTTGGTTTTCTGTTTAGGTTTGCATTTTGTTTCTCTCACTTGTTAGCCTCCATTAGGAGTGATTTTCAGTTATATGTAATAACTGATCAGTTATTAGTTCCTGTTCGTTTTCATCCTCTGTTAGATTTGATTTTCTGTTGGTAGCCTATCTATGTTTCACTAGTTTTTTGATTAAATTCTTATATTATATATTACCCCTGGTAAGTGAGAGTGATTCCTGGATCCGCCATTTTACAAACCCTGACAGATTCCATCAGTGAGGATGAAGATAATCATCTTGGTCTCCTTCCACTTACACTCCTGCCAGTGTACAGGTCTGTTTCTAAGGAGTCAGATGCTGGAGCTGATCGCAGTCGGTGAGGAAAAAGGCACCATTTTGCCCCTAACCATGGATGCACATTTAGAATTACCATTCAGCAAAAGCTCTTAGGAAGAAGACATGGTAGTTCCCTCATCCTGTGGACACACCTCATTGACGAGGAGGGGCAGGGAAGAGAGTAATGAGGAGCGAGCTGCTTCGAAGAGGCCAAGGCGGTCTGATGAGATGGACTCTCAGAATCTACAGTGCTCTAAAGTATTGACAGAACACGACATAGATTTTACACCAGAGCATCTGGCAGGGTGACTGCAGTAACTCTTGCAGTCAGTAGCCTTAGTCTGGCACGGCCTGAGACACCCCAGCTGGCACATTTCCATATTTTAGCACAGTGGTTAGATTGATTTTTCTTTTACCCTGAAGGCTGGTTTTGGTCTGGCAGGGCTGTCAACATCCCAGGTAGTGTCTTGCACCACAACCTATTTGTATCATTTTCATATTTTGTCATGGTGGTTGGCTCAACTTTTCTTTCACCCGGAAGGCTGGTTATGGTCTGGCAGGGCTGTCGATGCACCATGCATGTAGCCTTTGCATCTGCCAGGGCAGGTACCTTTCACATCTCAACACCATCTTCCTCATAACAGCACTGTGACTCAGACTGGTTGGTATGAGGTCTGGACAGTCGGAGTGAAACTAAGGGTGGCTGGCTTGAACCTTCAACACATCCTGTCTTCCCAGTGAAGCTTGTCAATGGCAGAAAGGGGAAAGATGACAACACTGTGTGTTACATGGATGGCACATGACTGGCTGCAGTTCTGACCCTGGTCAACACTATTTTCTATTTATCTCTTTCTCCTTTTACTCTAACACCTCAGCTGCTGCTTTTCACTGTGGACAAAAACAGTAAGTTTGTGCTTTGCACTTATGAAGAGACTGATTTAGTGACAATAGTATCTAATATAAAAACAGAGACAGTAAAATTGTCTACGCTGAGTACATTTTGTATACTACTCGTTTTTACTGTATACACATAATATATTGAATATATATATAAAAAATAAGTGTGCGTTTCTGACTTGAAGTGATTTTGATTATGATACTGTATAAAAAACAACTTTAATAGTGATGTATATTATTTTGTAAACTGTGTGCTAACCCTGTTCATCTAGATCAGGGCTATTCAATTACATATTAAATTGGACCAGATTTTAAAATCTAGAAAGTTAGCTGGGCCGCACATTTTCAGTGACAAATGGGAAGCAAACCATAATCCATCCAATCAAAATAAATCCATAGAAGACCATAATCCATCTAAACAAAATAAATCCATACAAAACAACAGTGAACAGTATCACCAACAAAATCTTTGCCTTTAGAAATAAATTTATATTTTGGTCACATTTGATGTGTGCAAACCCATAAAGAAAAAACAGAACTCAAATTAATATTTCTACTAGTATTATAGTAGAGTAAGTATTACTACTACCGACTGTGCACTGATGATATGTTAGCAAGGGTTACACTGTACAGATTTTGGTGGGACAAGTGACATATTTGTTTCTGAACAGGACCACTAACATCTGTATTACACAATGTCAGATCTGAAGACACTGGTTAAGAACACGCAACTCAGGGAGCAACAAGAGCAGATTTTTTATCCATTAACCAGCCCGCAGTCTTAACACGTTAATATCGGTATATTACAGAGCCCCCTAGGGGTCACGTAGTAGATACAAATATTTAGGTGAAATAAGGGGTAGAAAACATATTCAGGTATCGATTAGCAGTGTTGCCAGACATTAAATATTGTACAAGCAGCGTAAAATTATGGACAATTATTGTACACATGCAATTTGCACACAACACCACGCTGCGTTATGGGTTGACTGTTGCTAGTGCTCTATTCACTGTCAGTGCTACTGTCAGAAAGGTAAGTATAAGTTCCTGACTTAGAAAGTTAGAAAAGTGACTCTGATTATGATAAAATATTATAAATAGCTGCATCGAAATGATTTGACTTACTGACCAATATTTCTTGTTCTCTATTTATATCTTGCTCCACCTGAGTGGAGACAGAATCAGAGTGAACAGAATCTCTGTATTATATTGTACATCAGGCTTTCTCTTTTTTTCTTCTAAGACTGTCATCACTGTACTGGGAAAAGCATTGAATTATAACAAAGTTATTACAAATGTTCAGGTCCTCTCAATAGTCAGGTGGCCTCGACAGTACATATCTTCATTCATTTAATAGTAGTATATAATATTATAATGTATAATAGTAGATAGTACTCTACAAAGCAGTTTCTCTTCTATGTAATGTAAAGGAACATCTTGCAACTGATGCACCGCATGTATGTTTTAGCCTTGCAACCTTGGTTTCATCACCTCTCTGCATGGTTGCAGTCTACCATCTCTGGCATGTGCCTGGCACCATATTTTCTGATCGATGAGTCTGGTTGTGGAATTCTCTTTTTGATGGGTGGCCCGCATTCTTCTTCACTTTCATCACTTATGTCCACACTCTTGTCAGTGGTGTCAGTTTCCATGTAGTTCAGCAGCTCATTTGCCAGATGCAATTTGAAGTCCAGGAGCTGTTAAGTATTTTTTGCTAATCGGTTAAGCAGTAAGGTGTCAGGTGACTTCCTGTGGGAACAGTTTCAACCATGCGTAGGACTGCTGCTGCCCCAATTCCCATCCTTTGACCATCAAATGTATTCTTCTCTTGATATACTTCAAAGTCCAGCATCAGACCATCTGGAGAAGCAAGTACAAATACCTCTGTAAGGTATGGCTTGCCTGGAACAAACTGCCTAATGGGACAACGGCCTGTAAAAGGAATCATTTGCTCATCAATGCAGACTTTTCTTGGTTTCGGGAGGCTGAGGCAGCCTTACCTTACTCTGTCCAGAAGTGGCCTGACTTTCCAAAGATACTCTGTCTTCTTTGTTTCCTCTGTTACATCTAGGTTAATGACGATGTTCAGTGAGTTTCTCGACTTAAAGAAACAGGTCTTTGTCATTTTTTGGCTTTTAAAGGCACTTTGGTTTTGCTGGCCCAAAATATTGATTCTGGGAAAGCCAAGGCAGGCCATGTTGATTGACATGCCAAAGAAGAACTTTATTTCTTAAGCAGTGGTGTTAGGGAAGACATATTGCCTGTACCTCCATTTGATTTGTGAATGCTGCCAAGTCTTCGAAGACGTTGTAGTCAGTGTACTGTGAAAAGTGCTGAGTATGACTGACAATTTGATCTATTTGACAATCTATCTATTTATCTATCATACATGCTGGTCTTGGCCCAAAGAGTACGATGGTTTTCCTGTTTATCTATGTCTGTCAGCTCATCTGATGAGCCTCGTGCTTCTCTGCCTCTTCTGAGCTTTCTCTCTCTTCAACAACCTCATTCTTAGTATTTTCCTCATCTGACAATTCCAGATTGGAAACTCCCTCAACTATTCAGTACAAAATCCTCTCTGCTGCCGTTATTGCTTCCTACAATAGTGTAAAAACTAAAGAGGTTGAATGAAACAAACAACTAATTATTTATTACATTAATTACTTTACAGAGAAAATACATGCAATGTGTCCATTACCCCAGAAAGAGATGTATTTTGGGGCGGAAATTTGAATGTAAACAAAGAACTAGCAAGCTAGGTAGCTATTAGCTAACCCCATTAAATTGTCCTCATTGTCCATTACAGTTGACATTCATTAAAGGGCTATTTTTCCTAACAAAAGTTTAATTGAACTCAGACTTCAATTTATAATTCCTAACATGTTCATAAACAAATAAATACAAGTAAAAAAAATAATATCTTAACAATATTTAGCTGGGTCTCAGGAGGTTAATCTACCTCCTGAGCATGTTTAGAAAAATGTGAGAAGATAATATTCTACACCAGTGATAACTGTGACTTAACTGAGTTAATTGAAGTAAAGTAATCATTTTGGGAAATACATGTATTTGTGTTCTTGCCAAAAATGCAGCGACAATAATGACATAGTAAACCTGTCATGCATGTTTGGTAAAAATGTAGCTTAAGCCAGTCTCTTTGCTTAGCTTAGCATAAGAACTGAAGTGAACTCAAGGGAAACAATTATCCTGGCTCTGTCTAAATCAATAAAACTCTGTCTACTAGCAGCTCTAAAGCTTAGTGGACAGCATATTAGATCTCATTTGTAAAATCTTTAAAGAAAATATGAGTGGAATTGATCTTCTCAACTAAATGTTGGCAAGAAGTTTATTTTACCACTTTTATAGACTCAAATAACTTTAAATAACCTGTGACATCACATAATAATATGGATTAATTTAGACATGTTTTGACCTGCATGCTTAAACTTCAGACTCCCAATATTTTCATTAGAGTTTGGGACACTAACTGCAGGCCAAAGGAAAGATCCATATGTCTATATGTCCAAGTGTCATGATTCATGTCTTGCTTGCAGTGAGTTTCTCTGTGTTCCTATTTCTCCTATTTCCTCCTTAGATTAGCCCCTGTTGTTCAAAAAACAGCTTGTTGATAGCATTAGTTAAATAAATGCAAGATATTTTCAAATTACAGAGTCTCTAAAGCTATTTGACTTTTTAAGTTGTGTTGTACTGGAACAGTGTGTATGAATCTGAAAATCAGTTTAGGTTGTGGATTAAAATAGTTGCAGCTCAATGCCGTGTTGGTTTTAAAAAATATTCAGGAGGTATTGAAAAAGGTTTTTAAAAAGTAGTAAATTCAGATTCAGGATTTTGGTATATACCCTGTAAATAAATAAGTAAGAGTCTGCAGGTGCTGCTGCATTTAGGGATCCAACAAAGTCCACCAGCCCAGAGTTCTTACTTTCATCATGACCACACAACACAAGCTCAAACTCACCACAGAAATTAATGCAGTTTGTTATCTTAGACAAAAATGTGGGGGTTCTTGTCACTCTCCTCATTATGTCCTATCCTGTAGCGTGTGATATTTAAATTGCTGAACATTGTAAGACACATAGCATTTTCCATGTGACTCCTGGGTTGCTCATGTTTTCTCACTTTTCAGGTAAAAGTATTAAATACGTAATAAGAGTGTAATTTCTTCTCTGTCTGGTTTTTGTTGTTAGATTTTGTCTGGCTGCTTGGGTCCAGAATCTTTAAGTAGAATCTTTTCCTGTGGGGTTTGTATGTGGAACAGTTCAGTTTTTAGCACCTGAATTTGTATTATCCATGACAAAAAAATGCTTCTCCAACTGACTATAAACAAAACACAAGCGCTGTGCTGAATTTCCGTTTTGAATTTCTTGTGGGTGGGCTTTGGGTGCAAAATTTTGCATCCCAAGATTCTCCTATACTTTGTATTAGAGGGTGTTCCAGTGTGCATGCACCAGTTATAGCGTGGATCTATAGTAAAGATTGTTGCACACCAAAGGAACAGGAAATACGACCATTCAGTTGCATTAATTGAGCAAGATAACATTTTTAAACTACACTTGAATGCAGATTATTTACAGTACTCATTTATTTAAATTCTCATGATTTTTTATAATTATTTTAAGTTATTCCTATTTTCTTCTTCTTTATGTGAGACAGGTGGGGTGGCGCCCCAGCGCCCTCTGTTGATGAGCTGCCACTGCTCTTATCCACAGCCTACTACAATCTGTTCAATAGTATCTCTGGTCTTCCTGCTTCTACAACAACCAACAGTTAAACCTACCAATCTATAATACTTCTTACCTTTACTGGTGAATTTACCTGTTGTCTCTTTGTAGGTCAATCAATCACATCACCTACCCAGTGTTGCCAGATATTAAATGTTGAAGTATCATACAAGCAGCGTAAAATTATGGTATTTTGAAGACAATTATTGTATGCACACAATTTGCATTTTGACGTGGCTCAGACAATCTGTTTTAATAACACATTATCATAAACTGTGCATTATATGGCCTATCATACATTTTTGACTACAGAACGGTTGTAAAAGAAAAACCTCGCCAAAACAGTGCCTCCACCTTTAAGGAAGGGGTCGAATTATTGTACATTATGGGATTTTTTGAATTATTGATCGTACAGAGAGAAAATAATTGTTCAAATACAATAACATGTACAATAACGTCTTGCAATGATACACCTACCTGCAGAGGTCAACATTTGCAATAACAAACTGCTTTTGTTATACTGTTCATTAAATGGAGAAGGATGCCTGCTAATGACTTTCCCTCCAACACCATGCAAGTTGATGAGCACAGACCATGACAATGAGTTTTCAGTTCTAGTACTTGCCAAACCAGAAAACATGACAGATATATTTGTCAGACATATGTAGTATGTTGCCCCAACAAATATACAACATGTACCATTGTAGAAATTGTATATTCAGTAGTGGATATAGGACATACAGTATGAGCTAATTTGAGTCAAACCAATGTTGTTTTCCAACCATGCAAACTGAGCATCTTGAGCAAAACTCAGCTTGAGTCCTACCTCACATGACCACTTTTCAAAGTCCTCAGCCTGTCTCATCCTGAAATGGGTGATGGAACATCCCCTACAGCATCTCCCCTAGTTTAGACAAAGCTCATGTAGTGAACTCACAGTGAATCCAGAACAGTGTTAGTATCCAGCGCATCTCCACTTGTGTCACTTCATCCTACTTCACAGAAGATCAGGTCTTACCTGGCTGTCCTGTAGAGGATCACTAGCAAGTAAATGGTAAATGGCCTGCACTCATATAGCGTGTTTCTACCTAGACTGGTACTCAAAGCGCTCTACACTGCTTCTCATTCACCCATTCAAGCACACACACACTCACACACCAATGGCAGAGCTGCTATGCAGCTGACCTGACACACCGGGGGCAATAAACCCATATAACCCATATATAGCCCATAAAGTAACTCATATAGCTTGATTTTTGCAAAATGCTTCACTTGCTAGTCCTAAATGAGCTTCCTATGAGGGTTAAAACTGAGGTAACAAGTTATGTAGAATCCCTTTCTGTCTTTAAAAAGTCCAGTCTTAAGCATCAAATAATGGGTTTCTCATGTCCCAAACATCATGACATCATCATTCATTAAAAATTAATTAAATGTTCTCCTCTGACTATTTGTCTGTCAAAAAATCCATTATGGTGTAATCATATATAATGGGCCATAGTGCAGTAGAAATGTGATTAAATGCGAAAACAGTAGGACCCTCATGAACATTTCAGCCTCCTTATATTAATGCACCTCTACTTTTTAGGTAGGTGTAGTCCTCATTTTTCATTTCTGCAGTAAAAAATGACTGCTGGATTTTAAAAGCAGGAACTGGAATACAGCAAGAACAGTCCTACTACCACCTCCACTGTACATTTCACACACGCACCTGTTCTGTACATTTTGTCTTGGTAAGTACGGGTATCGGCACTTCCCAGGAATTAAATTACATCTATAAGTGGAGGACTTGCACATAATGCACCAGTATCAGTCAGGTAGTCATTCATGAGCCTAGTAAGAGCCCAGCTCTCTAAACATAAGCCCTCTAAGCTGACATTCACGTGTTTATGTCTCATTATGTCAAATGACAGGACATGTTCACAGTGGCTTGGTATATATGATTGCATTACGTAATGTTTTAAGGCCCTATGGGAGATTGAATTCAGAGTATATGGGTTACAAGGACAAGGAATTTGGACACCGCATAATGAAACAAGGTAATAAATAGTTGAGAGGGTGGGGTTTAGAGATCAAATGTGAGAGTTCAGTAGTTGCTAAAGGTGAGATCATCCTATAATAAGCTGCATGCACAGGGGGACCTTGAACAAAAGACTGCCTTTAGCCATGAGCACAATGATTAATTGATGTTTTCTGAGTAGAGGTTCATTATTGTGTCTGCACTCTTAATGAAAGAACTAAGTTTGCCTTTCTGCATCTTGCTGAGCTACCCAAGCAGTCTTATGTAAGATAACAGTATGTCCTATCCCAAATCGATATGAGCTCTGCACACACTGTACTGGACTATGTCTTCTTTAAAGTTGTTCTAAAGTTATAACACTATAGTATTAACTATAACTAGTTAATTTCAGTAACTGAAATTATTATGTAATATGAAAGGGTTTGCTTGCACAGAAGAACCCACAGGTAATTATCACAGATTATATAATTTTCCCTCAGTTCTACAAAAGGTTTATTAACATCTACATTGCAAAGACATTTAATGTCCATATATTAATTGCTCTTCCTTCCCTAAAGCCAAGTATTTTTTCAAAGGTATTTAAAAAAAATATTGAATCACATATTTTATTAATTTCTAAAGAAAACACTCACTTGTGAATGATGCACCAAAATTCAGTCAATCGAAATTCAAGAACTGTTAAATTTAGTTCAGTTCAAAACTGGGACACTACAAACATTCTTTGTAAGCTTAAAAGGTCAGCAACCCTCAATAAGCATTTAACCAGGAAGTAACCTAGTGTGTATCATGGCTAAGCTGACACCTCAACTGCTGAGCACTGAGCAGCAGCAGAACTAAACAACCAGCTAACTGCCTTTTAGCTGTTTTGTTACTCAAGACAGCGAAAAATAAATTCAGATTGTGAACCCAGATCTCTGGTGTGTTAGAGAATTTCCTTATCAGCTGAACTAACAAGAACAATCTGGTGGCAGTGGACATATCTGGTATAAACGATGGTGCAGCTGTTTCTGCAATAATATAAAACCCCAATGGTGTATTGAAGTTTCATTCCACAGCAAATATAATCAAAGATATTAGCATTATATTTAATTCTACTCAATTTTTTTGGGACTATAGCTGTAGCTTTGGGGCCTGCTAGTGGCCACAGGGCCCTTTGCATCTGCATAGTCCGCATAGCGCAAGAAAGAGCACTGAACAGAGTGAATATCCACATCCTAATGATTGCTTGAAATAAACAATTTTTGTGAGTATTTGTGATCAGTATATTCAGTAATTAATTTATACATGCAGTGAAATAATTATATAGAAATTAGCATTATTTAAAATGATGTTTACAACAGATAAAAGTAGTAGACCACATAAAGTAAAAACAGGACTGATCCATTATTGTAGCAGAACATTTACGGCAGTCCAGTTCCCTATGCCTCCCTCCCTTCAACTTTTCTTTCTACTCTGCGACTTCTCAGACTCTGAAAAGCCTCCGCTGTGTCTCCCCGTTTCTCCTGTCACCCTGTCATTACTCTCTACTCCTCAGCCAGCCAATCCATTGCACACTGAAGTTTCTTTGCTTGAGTTGCTGAGCTGTGTTTCAACTCAGCAACAAAGAAGATACCATGGAAAGGAAAAAGACAGTATTGGAGAAAAATATACCTTCGCTATACCTAAAAATACAAAAAGAACAGAAAAAGGAGCAAAGATAAATATTGATCCTAGTCAGTCAACATTCAATAAGTCATAATTATTTTTGTTATGAATTTATTTAGTGTAAAAAATGAAATTTTGTTATCTGCAAAGAGACCTGAAGATGGTAGTTCACAGACACTTCCCATCCAATCTGATGGAACGGGACAAGCTGCCCAAATCCAGGTAATAAGATCCAGAGATGTAATTGCTGCCACAGGGGCTTCTAGATTTATTTTTAATTACATTTGTTTAATAATATATATTTATATATGCTCAAGTCTCAATACTTTGAGGCTACTAGACATAAATAAGTTGTGTATGCTGACAGAATCCCTTTCCTGGTACACTGTTATCTGTTCCTCTGTCTTTACCCTCTTTGGTGAAAACTATAATAATTTCTCTGGGGATTCCTGTGAGCACAATGGTGCCAAAAAACAGCAGCAGACATTAATAATTTTCCTAGGGACTGAGTAATGATACTGTACACACATAAACATACAACTAAGATGAATAGAGAGCCTACTGTGTGTCTCATTAGTAGGCAGAGGTTCCTTTAGTCCAACAATAAAGCATAATGTGTGTAAGTACATAAAGCAAAGTGAATAATGAGGGAGGGGGGAAAATCACAGATATGTTTGCGTGACAGAGAGTTCAGCAGTAACTCAGACTTTGCCATCTGTTGGCCTCTCTTCTCTCAGCTACATTGTTCAATCTTATTCCATAATAAAGCTTTATGTTTTATTGACCTGCAGACATTGTTCATCATTAGGATTCCAGTCATATCAACTATAAACAAATGAGTCTGCGACATGTTCATTCAGGTCCTGACATGCTGGAAACTGTTTATGGACCATGAACCATAAAGCAGCGGAAGATGTGAATATACTGTGCAATATGAAGGTCAATTGATTTGCGTGTTTTTAGGATCAATACAACACGTGCAACGTCTGGACCTAATTGTCTCACAGAGATCCAGGCCTCACGTTGGTGGAATCTCTCACCTACAGAAGCTAACAAGGAAGAACTATGTCCTTGCTACTTACTTGTAAAGTTACTCACAGTGATGTAGTTCACAGCACAGGTTGTTATAAGTGTGATTTTCATTACTATTTCATCATCATTCTTGTTTGTTTATATGATTAATCATTAATTTACACTTAGAAAAAACTGTGAAAAAAAAGTGTGCTATTGGTATACTTCTTTAAAACTGAGTATGCTTTCAGTTAACTTTTCATGTATTGTTTTATAGATATAGAGATATTATTCTACCAAATAAATTATATGTAAGCATATTCGACTCATACTGATAAATATATATATAGTATACGTAGGCTGGTAGAAGTATAAAACTAGTTAACTAAGTTGTGTGGTTAATTATACAACTCTCAAACGTAAAGTGTACATAAAAGTTACATAAAACTATTTTATACTAAAAAGAGGGCCAATTTAGTCAAAGGAAGTGTTGATATTTCCAATTTCAAATGTACTACTACTAGTGCATACTATATGAGTTTAAAAGGGTCATATTAGGCTTTTCATGTTCTGATGCTGCATATACACTTTTGTGGAGTTGGGTGCTCGTGTTCACTGAAAAAGGTCCAAAGCTTGAGGTTAACGTGTTTGCACGCTTGCACGTGGTTTCAGTTTAGCTACTTCTTTTCATTCTCAAGAGTTTCTTCTTCAGTGTCTTATGTCAAGCATTGTGGAAGTCCATAACCGTCCATCTGCTCTAGGCTCTATACACTCGTGTCCACCCTCTCAGGTTAGCTGTCACTGCTCCACTCACAGCTAGCACGAGTTTGAGTGTTTGTGCACAGGGCAATATGTCTCACAGGCAGTATTTTATGGGGGGGCAGCTGTGAAAGAATATTATCTTTGTTTTCTTTTCCCAAACATGAAACCATAAAACAACAACAGATACAGTTATAGGCCAGCAACAGACTTTGAGCAATGGTTTCATGTGCCCACAGCACTATATAAAATACTGGCCCATATGCAGAGGGATTTTTGACTGGCTTGTTACTGGTGGATGCTGCTGTTCCCACTGTACCTGGAAGGTTGGAGAAGCAAGAGCATGATAGTGACGCTACAATGTAATGGCATTTACAATATTTATTCATTAACATACAGATGAGTGAAAGCAGTGACAGTCACCAATAATTCACCTTTGGTATTTTCTTTCAGCATGTTTTTCACCTCAGCTGGTATGGTAGCACATTTGTTATCATTATACTGATAACAGTGGCATATATATGTAGGAGTTTGAGTTGAGTTAAAATGTTGAGCAGAAACTAAGCAGTTTGGACTAAAATATTTACCAAATGGAAACATCCTCTTGTAGTTTTTGTTGAGGTTGTTCATCAGTCATATTCCAAATCAGATTCCTGCTTGAATGTGTATGACTGGATTTCAGAAGCTGCCATTTTCCATGCAAAAATAAATGAAAACCAAAATATGTGTGTGATGTCCTTCTGCCACAGTTTATTGACACAGCATCCAGAGCCGGCAAACGTGGTGCCAACAACCACTGTTTGGGGCATATTTCAGCTCAGAGGCAGGGAGACTTCCATAAACTGGCATTTTATTTACTTGAAAATCATAATCTGGTATTAGTGGACCCCCAGAATAAAAATTGAGCAAAATACATTTACGTATTTGTTTTTCTTGATGTAGGGAAATATCTTGACATTGTTTGTGTTTTTCAGGTGTCAAATATAACAACTTCAGTGATCCATGAGCAGGTGACACTTTTTATTCTGAATGAAATGTCTCAAAAAACTATGAATGGCCTGCCAGTGGCTGGCTAAGATATTCATGTTCTACAGAGGAAAAACTGTAATAACTCATGATTCCTTAACTCGTCATCTACTGAAAGCATCAAAAATGTTAATACTCTTATGATTATATACTTTACTTAGAAAAGTTCCTGGAGAAACTTTGAAGGTGCGTGCCACCTTGCGCCCGTGAACCTTAAACCCATAACGCCATCACAACAGGGGACATGTCATGATTAAGCCAGTCGGTTCGATGTATGATACATGCTACACAATTTTTCAGTCTGTGCTGTAGGCTTATGTGGTTTTTGGTGAGTTACTTTACTTTGCTTTACTTTAGTTCATTTGGCAGACGCTTTTATCCAAAGCGACTTACAAGGAGACACAAGCAAATTACAATTCGGGT
>JAUYWH010000073.1:0-14188 GCA_034779795.1 Ctenopoma multispine
ATTTACCCCTTTACCAAAAACATGTTTTACAAACACACCAAGCATATTTTTTGGCGGGCTGTGAATAGAGGGTGAGGCAAAGGAGGGGGAGAAATGGGGGGCATGAGGAGGGGTGAAAAAAGGAGGGGGACGGGGGGAGGGAGGGGTGTTGGGGGGCGGGGGTTCAAGTAGCGGTCATGATCATCAATCATCTTTTGACAGAAACCCTCTCCTATACTCTCTCATAGCAATGCACAAACAATCAAGATGCAGCTCTACTGTAACATAACATTCAAAAGCTCATATGCACATTTAGTTGAGCTGAAGTTGTCCCTGCTCTCTTCACTATGAAAATATAGCTTTTCAAATTGATTACAGTGTAAGTGATGAATTTCACAGCAATGCAAAACCTAAAAGTTCAATGTTAAAATGGGGCTGCTGCTGCTGCAAACACTGAATCAAGTACCTGTAACTTTTTATTTTTCTTGTAGTCCCCAAACCTCAGTTAATCAAGAAAATGTATTCCCTTTTTAGGAATACATGTAAAAGAGCATTTTTTTGCTCTTTACGTTTACAGTCAGTTAATTGTTTCCTGTCTATTCTGTACAGTTTTCAGATGCAGCAGTTTTTACCTTTCTGAGTTATGTTAATGAGAAAGAGCTTCTTTGTATGGTTTAAAATCACAGTTTCTGGCTCATAAAAACAAATGTGACATGTCAGGATATTTTTCTGCAAAATTACTCTCTGTTCTTAGTTTTTCGTCGTGAGGGGATTAACTCCAAAAGTTAATTATTCTGTGAGTGCAGATCCCAGGTGCTGCCTGTAAAGGTCTGCAGCTTCAAGTGCATGTGGCAAGAGCTCTGGAGAAATTATTCTTTTACACCCATATTCTGTAAAGTGATTCGTTATGCCTTTTCCTGTTAAGATAAAAGCAGCTGTTTAAATGTGTCATTATCAGGGTTGTAATCAATCTCACACTTCTTTTTTTTACCTGGGATTCTAGGAGCATTCAATGATTCTGCCACACTTGCAAGATCAATGTGTCACAGCCATATCTCTCTCCTCCTGGTCCATCAGCTGGAGTAGGGCTGTTTTCAGTGGGTAGTTGACACAGTTGTTTATCTTGGTTCTGAGTTATAAGAAATTTGTCTTGTAAGTAAGTAAGTAGTAGTATAAGAATTTCAGCTTTTGTTAATGGTACCAAAGTCTTACCCTTGTGGATGAAGTCTGTAAATAAGGCAGTGTCTCCTGATTGAAGTAAAGATGTGACAGCATCTCCTGCATGTGTCAGGGTCAAGTAAAAGTGTTTTCCATGCTTGCACCTGGTCCCACATGCCATAGGTGATCACTGCAGGCCTGGTACAGGACAAATAAAGAATTATACTTGGCGTCTCATTTCGCGATAAGGTTGATGCACCCAACTTAAAATTGACCCAATTTGTCCCTCTGCAGCATGTATCCCTTTCGTGGACAGGTAACCCTCCATCATTTTGCGGCCATATGTTGGGCCCACCTATTTACAATAACGTTCATGCTAGAATAATAAATGTAAAGTAGGTTATTCTAAAACCAAATGTGTAACACTAAAACACTATTGTGCTAATTAACTGTACTAATATCAGTGACAGACATCTTTTAAATAACTATCCACCACCTGCAAGACGCATGAATGCGCGCACACAGATCTCTCAATATTAAGTTAACCCATAAGGTGTGTAGCCTGTTGTCTTTTGCTGCAATGTGTCCTACAGAAAGGAGATGAACATACAACTGATTTAATCAAGAATGAAAAGTTAAATACTCTAAGTTAAACAGTAGGTGTATAGTTAAAAGAATTGCAGTATGGTCTAACTTGCTTACCTCTGAGATAAAGATTTCATTTGAACTGTTTCTTCTTCAGTACTGCAATTAAAGGCAACACTGAACACTAAATAAGTAATATGTTAATGTGTACTTTAATTATATAGTGTTATAATTGCTACTGTTGGGGGGAAGGGGTGCACAAATGACACAGTATGATAAATATAGCCACTAAAACTAAAAATTTGATGTGGATGCATAGTCAATGATGCTTTTGTCATGTTGGATTTGGCTTATTGATAACAGTCAATTGTGTAAGGTCATTTTTGTGATATTAGCTAAAGAAAATAAGAAGAGACAGAGGACACAGCACAACCATTACACCCAGTTGCTTTACTTTTAGAAAACACATTGTGTCATAAGTGTCATGGCTTAGAGATTATTGTGTTATATTTGTACCTCATTCTTGGATTTTCTGAATACTTCAAAAATGACTTTTGAGGCACATATATTTTATTTTAAGGAGACTTTAATTTTATTACACAAAGAATAATTTAGTTTGAACAACCAAATTCTTTCTGATGCATCTGCATGTTTGCTATTAATATCCATATAAGCGTGCACTGATAACCTCTGTGGTTTAGCTTTATTCACTTTCTCTCTCCCAAATTGCTACATTAATTTGCACTTGCTGAAAATAATGTCCAGAATGCCAATCTCTGTTGTGGCGATTAAAACGCTGGGGTGTTATGTCATCTCAAATCTTCTTTAAAGGCCACCCTCTTGCTGCACAGATAATCCAGAATGCTGCAACCAGGTCATGCGACAGACTGGCGACCTGTCCAGGGTGTACCCCGCCTCTCGTCTGATGACTGCTGGGATAGGCTCCAGCACTCCCTGTGACCCTTGCGAGGATAAGCGGTTAAGAAAATGGATGGATGGATGAATTGGCAAGATAAATCATGTTTCTCCTACACTGGTTTCTCTCCAGTGGCTCCCTGTAAAATCCAGAATAGATTTTAAAGTCCTTCTCCTCACTTATAAAGCGCAAAATAATCAGGCCCCATTATATCTTATAAGATCTCATAGAACCGTATTATCCCAACAGAGCACTTTGCTCTGTAGAGTGTAGGTCTACATGTGGTTCCTTGAGTTTCCAAATATAGAGTGGGAGGCAGAGTCTTTAGCTATCAAGCTCCTCTCCATTCTGCCTGGGTCACGTCAGCTAGACGGATTTTAATATCAGAGCTTTCATTTACATTAACATTTAAATCTGTGTCTGTGTGCGTGAATCTAGGCTGTAGTTTTATACATATATTGAACTTCATATTGTTTTTAGGTGTAGGGGAGATATCATGGCACTTTTCAAACAGTCCAAGCCACCCCTGAATTTAAGCCAGTTGTGTCCCCACCATCTCTGAAATCAAAATTTTGTCCGTTCTTGGTTGTAATGATGCTCCCCTGTTTAAGGCAACTGATCTTTTAATACAAGGCACCACTGATGGTTCCAAACAGGTCCTGTTGAGTCTCTCACTCCATGAAACAGACTCGCAGAATTCAACAAACCTATTTTTATGTATATTTGTAACAACTTTGTATGTGCTTTTTGGTCAAGATGGAGAGCAGTGAGGTTTCTGAGGTTGAAAGTCCTTGTTTCTAGAGTGTTTCATGGACTGTATTGTTCCTGTCTTTAGGTCTTCTTGCAAGTATTTAGTTTTATGAGTGGCACTCATAATTTAATTACATGCCACCTTTATTGAAATCTTTGCCAGTCAGAAATCTCTGGCAGCTTATTTTAGTTTAGATTTTCTTAGCATTGGTATGTATGGATATTGCGCAAAATTCAAGTCCTTTGGCTTTAGAGACTTACAGACTCTAAAGGTGGGATGAGATCCATAGGGTTTATAATTGATGTCTGTGTTAATGTACTTGAAGCACTCTTTGATATGCATAGCAATTGCTCAGTCTCCACTAAGAGACTTTTTAAACATTAAATTAAAGAGTAACTAAATGCCCAAACATTTTTTCAGCATAAAACCAATGTATGTGGGTATGCAGCATTGTTGTTGATTGATTAAGGTCCAAATCTGGACATTTCAGTAGAAAGTATTTGAATTTGACAGTGTTATAAATAATCATAATAGCTGGCCCCTACTGGTTTAAACACTGTTATTGAGATTGCAAAACTCCAATTATTGGGCATCTGGTGATAGTTGATGTAGAATTGCATTTTTCCTCACCAACCATCCCCAAACCCCTACACTTTGTAAATCTTCCCTTTCACTCTTGCTGCTATCCTTCTGTCACACATCACCCCTGACACTTGTCTCCACCCATTCGACCCTGCCTGCACTCTCTTCTTCACCTTTCTTGTGCTCTGTCCATTACTTTGTATAGTTGACCCTAGGTATTTAAAGTCCTATACCTTCACTAGCTCTTCTCCTTGCATGTTCACCTTTCCACCTGTCTCCCTTTCATTTTCACACATCTGTTCTGTCTTGCTTCTACTGATTTTCATTCCTCTTCTCTCCAGAACATACCTCCACCTCTCCAGGCTCACTTCCACATGATTTCTACTCTCAGTACAGATCACAGTGTCGTCTGCGAACATCATAGTCCATGGAGACTCCTCCCTGATCTTATCTATCAACCTGTTCATTACCATTACAAACAAAAAGGGATTCAGAGCTGATCCCTGATGTAATCCTATCCCCATCTTGAACGCATCTGTCACTCCTACAAAACACCTCATCACTATCTCATACATGCACTATCCTTACATACGTCTCTGCCACTCCTGACTTCCTCATACAGTGCCACAGTTCTTCTCTTGGTACCCTATCATATGCTTTCTCTAGGTCCACAAAGACACAGGAGTGCAAAGGAGTGGCAAGAGATCTAGGCAGGGTGGCAATGCTGGACCCCCTCAGTGAAGTATGTGCAAATCCCCTATATGTAAATGGAGTCAACAAAATATCCACAGATACACATTAAAACTATTTATTGTGTCATTATCTCTTCCAAGAAAACTGACAATTTTTACGTATGTAAGTGGAAAAAAAAGGTTCCCCAGAATAAATGTAAAATAAATACAGAAATAAATAAATACAGAAAACAATACAGAGAAATATCTTCAATTACTGTTCTTTTAGTTTATTTGTTTTTTACTTTAACTAAGTTTTTCAACTAGATTAAAAAGATTATATTTACAATTATATATTTTTGGTGAATTAATATTTAATTTGAAAGCTATAAAAGACTTTTGGACAAACAAGCAATTAGTTTTTACAAGTATGATTTTGGGGACAAAAATTGTGGGGGCAGCTGGGGTGGCAGGGCTCTAAAGCAGGGGGGCAGTTTGCCTTGTCCCCCAGTAGATCCGCCCCTGACATAATCTTTCTTCAGGATTACCCCTACTCCATTTCTCTTCCTATAGACATCAGGGTAGAACAGCTTGAATCCAATTCCAATGCTACTTACTCCCCTTCAACCTGGTCTCCTGCACAAACAATATATCTACCTTCCTTCTCTCCATTATATCAGCCAGATCTATCCCTTTACCAGTCATAGTCCCTACTCTCACCTACACAATCCTGCCTTTCCTTCTCTCCTGCTGCTTCCTAATACGCCTTTCTCCTCTCCTCTTTCTCTGTCTTTGGCCAACAGTAGCACAGTTTCCGCCAGCACCCTTTTGGCCAACAGTACCAGAGGCTGTCGTTGTTAACCGGGGCCTGATCGATCCTGTATGGAAGTCACATATGTTATTATCCGCATACTTGATTTGGCAAAGATTTTATGCCGGATATCCTTCCTGACATAATGTAGCATACTAACTGCATTTCCCCAAAGGGATCAATAAAGTATCGATTATTATTATTATTAGGTATTGAACACAAAACACTATTAATTTAATTTAATTAGGACACAATGTATGCATACTCTGCACAAAACACAATAACAGTATGTACTGCACAATTTTTTGCTTTATTTTTTAAATATAGAACATAGGCTATTTTTGGTAGGTCTTAGTGTGAACACCCTGATACTGCATCTTTCCCTCTCCTGTGGAACAGAGAGGGTTTTTAGGAAGGATTACACAGGAAGCCTCAGCAACAAGTCTCACAAAGGGAATAAAGTTTCACCACAACAGTGATTTCAGTGAGTAAGACCTCCAGATTATAAACAGCACACTGATGTTTCATTTAATTTCTCCGTGGAGCTTTGTAGAGTCACTAAAAAGGTTTGTCTGACTCGTTTCTACAAACAGACTAAAAATGGAACCATAAAAATTTTACCATAAGTGACTAAAAATGTGCACTATGGCTTTTTATTGATTTATGTTGAGTTGATCCGTTAATGGACGAAAATAATACCTGACTATAAACCTTTCTGAGAAGACCGTTAAAATGACCGGTGTAAAGCTAAAAAGTATTAAAAACATACAAATCTAAATCACTACAATATCCAATGGAAACAGGTTAGGACTATGGAAGCATATTAACTGTACACAGGAGATGAATATGATGTGTGAAGTCAGTGTTCTCTGGTGTGATGTAGCAGGATGGGGAGGTTGGGTGAGTTCACACTTCGTGTGTGTAATACAGTGGAACTGTGGGGGGTTTGACCAGCTGACTTATGTAGTTCTGTTCTGCCTCACTGTCCATCTGCTCGACCTGCTGTCCTCAGGAGGCCAGAAAAAAAGACACACACCTGATCCAGGTAATCAACAGTTTCTGCCTAACCAATTGAGGCAGATGACCGCCTTCCCTGAGCCTGGTCCTGCTGGAGGCTTCTTCCATTAAAGGGAGTTTTTCCTCTCCACTGTCGCCTACTGCTTACTCAAGTGGGACTGTTGGGTTTTCTATATTATTCTACATATACTTATATTGTGTCTTAAAACCTTACAATGTAAAGTGGCTTGAGGTGACTTTTGATTTCGATTTGGTGTTATATAAATAAAGTTGAATTAAATTAATTTATTGACTGATCACTGTTTGGATTTCTCTGGTCTCTTCTCTAGCTGAAGCGCAGTTCATCTCGAATGAGCCTGCAGTCAAACCACACCCCTGGCTCATCTTCCTGGTTTCCTGTTTTTTGTTCACTCACTTCAGTCATGCCCTCAGCTCACCTTCCCCTTACTAAGTATTCCCAGATGTCATTATCTACTCGTTAGTCCACTTCCTTTTTAACACACTGCACTACTGACCTTCCCTGTTGACTCATTCTTATTTTCACCCTGTTTTGGATGATGTCAAGCTCATTCTCGTCCTTGTCCACGACTCGTCTCCACCATGTCTTCGCCACCTGATCCTCATGCTCTCCAATCCTTTAGCTCAGACTCTTCACTTTATTGTTTGGCTGCTGTGGCTTAGGAGGAAGAGCAATTGCTTGCCATTTGTAAGATCGGCGGTTCAATTCTCGGCTCTTCATGTCATGTCAAGCATTCTTTGGCAAGACACTGTTGTCAGGTCAGCTGTTTTGCAGCTCTGCTCTGCTCTTGGTGTGTGGGTGCTTGTGTATGCAAATGGGTGAATGTGAGGCAGTGTAAAAGCACTTTGAGTACCAATAAGGTAGAAAAGCAGTATATAACTGCAGACCATTTACCATATATTTTAACTCTGTAAGTGGTTCAGTTTTGGTTGATCTTTCTCACCATTTACTCCCGGGTCATAATTTACCTTTCTCACTCAGCTTAAATATTTTTCTCAGATTAGCAAATGCAAATTAAAAATTTAACCATATATTGAATTTTGAAAAACAATATGGTGTCGGTGTGTGCTTGTGGTCTCTCTCTGGTAGAAATGTGTTTCCCGAGTCACATATGACAATGAGTAAGGACATATTGAACATTATCCACACTGTAAAAAAGAAAAAGTTGAAAACTTTAAATTTCAAGGCAACATTTTTGAGTTTTCTCAACTTTTACAAGCCGTTGTTGACTTAACTGAAGTTTTCAAGTTCAAGTTCAAGTTGCCAGGAGTTCTGCCAACTTGGATCTTCTTGTTCAGCCAATTAGAATACCTTTGTAAGGCTAACTTCAATGCTATATATAATAATAATAATAAAAAATGTACTCCTTCAATGGCATGTATTGCTAAATTCACCAAATATAGGATGGTGGGAGGAAGCTGGAGAGAACCAACACAGAGGACATACAAACTCCACACATAAAGGCACCTGTCCGAACAGGGATTAAACCCGGGTCCTTTTACCTGGAAGGCAACAGCAGTAACCACTAGACTACCGTGCTGCCAATGCTTTCTGATGTGTATTGTGATATATATTGTGACTTATACATTTACAGTTGCATAAGAACTTATTTCAGAGATTAAAACACGACATTAGTCTAATTATTACAGCTCATTACTACCTCATTTGTTTTGGATAATTGATGTTTAGGGCATACAGAAGACCAAAGAGAGAGAAAATAATGAATCCCCAACTGAAGTTAAGGTCAAAATCTGGCTGCGTTTCATCAAGTCGCTTTGGATTTTCTGTTTGAAAAATGTCCGACGACCGCTCAGGATCAGCTGTTCATAGATATGTTCAATAGGTAGCTAGATAGACCGACCAGGGTTAGGCAACCCTGGTTTTAGAGAGCCACAGTCGTGGTTGTTTTCCAACTATCTCTGCCCTTGCTGCTGATTACCTAGATCAGATATGTTCAGCAAATCAGAAGCTGTAACATCATTGCGCAGGTGTGAGCCTTGCAGCAGGCTGTTTCGCAGTCTGTCTTTGTGATTTTTTTTTCTTTTTCTTCTTTCTTTAACTTATTTTTATTTTTTTGGTCTTTTCAATAGATGGTTTAGTTAATTAAGTTCCTGTTGTTCAATCTAACTTTGGCAAGCAACATCCCTAATGAAAAAAAGGAGAAGGAGAGCGCGGGGATACTAAGATGGAAAAAAACATTGGTGGCAGTGGGAATAAGGAACGGAGACGAGAGATGAGCAGGGAGAAGGTGAGAAGATTTAAGCTGCATCTCCCATCTCCTTGGCTATTGGCAACTTCAGGTCTCTGAACAATAAGGTGAATGTTAGCTCTGTTAAAGATGGAGAACACTTTGCGGGCAGAGGAAGGAGAGTGGTAAGAGGAAAGGAGGGGGGCCCGTTGTTTACGTCAACAACAGATGGTGCCATCCTAACAACTTTTCTGTGAGGGAGTGTAGCCATCAACCTCAATAAGACACTTCCCACATTTAGCCAGTTTGTGAGCTGTCCCTCCAGGGGGAGAAGACATTGGACCTAGTGTATGCTAATGTAAAAGAAGAATACAGCTCCAATGACCTCCCACCCCTGGGCAAGTCAGATCATAACCTGGTTCACCTCCTTCCTCAGTACACACCTTTGGTTCAATAGCAGCCTGCCAATGTTAAAACAGTAAAGAAGTGGACAGGTGGGACCAGTGAAGCCCTACAGGCATGCTTTGAAGTCATAGACTGAAAGACTCTCTGTGAGCCTCACGGCGACAACAGACTGCATCACAAATTACATCATTTCTGTGTAAATACCCATGTACCCACAAAACATATTCACTGCTTCCCCAACAACAAGTCCTGGATCACCAAGGATATCAAATCTATCCTGAACAAGAAGAAGAAGGCGTTCAGTTCCGGTAACAGGGAGGCAGTGAAGAGGGTCCAGAGGGTACTGTCTGTCAGGATGAAAGAGGGAAAGGTGCCCTACAGGAGGAAACTGGAACTGAGCCTCCAGCACCAGACACCAACACCAGAAAGGTGTGGAGGGGCATGAGGACCATCACTGGCTATAAGACTAGCAGCCAGCCAGGTGACTGAGGAGACCTTGGATCAGGGCAATGAATTTAATGATTTCTTTAATAGATTCCAGGTCGGGTCTCAGAGTCAAATCCACCACAGCTCCACTATAAGAATCTCTGTAGAATCTCACTAAAGACCAGTGGCTCTGACCTCACACATCATGAAGGCTTTTGAGAGATTGATCCTGGAGTCCCTGCAACCTCTGGTCAAACCTTCACTTGACCCCCTGCAGTTTGCCTACCAGCCCCAACTTGGAGTGGATGATGCCATCATTCATCTGCTCCATCGTACCTACACCCACCTGGACAAAACTGGGAGCTCAGTAGGGATGGGAATTGATAGGATTTTTACGATTCCGATTCCATTTTTGATTCTGTTTAACAATTCGATTCTTTAGCGATTCTTCTATCGATTCTTATTTTTAAAGGAGAACACACAGGTTGATTAGCTTAGAACTTTGTTTTCTATATTTTATAACTGCCAGCATCTGAGCCAGCCAGATTCTGTCTATCGCTCTCCTCATGATCATCTAAATGCAATGCACAGTAATAGCAGGTTTGACAATAAGGCAAATCGCGCTAACATAATATGAAACGTTAGTTGATTAGTTACCTGCTGTATTAATGGGAGAGGATGTCAGGCGTGTAGAGACACAGACAAAGTGTGAGAACGAAACGCCCTTGTTGCGTGCGGGATTGACCTAGCCACAGCTAGGTCCCATGATTTCCTGGATTATGGACTACCTCACTGGCCGACCCCAGTATGTCTGCCTGCAGAACTGTGTGTCTAACACTGTGGTCTGCAGCACAGGTGCTCCAACAGGGAATGGTTCTGTCCCTGTTCCTCCACCCTGTACACCTCAGACTTTGGGTATAACTTTTGCTTTGCCATCTACAGAAATGCTCTGATGGCTCAGCAGTTGTAGGATGTATTCAGGGTGGAGACATCGCAGAGTACCAGGAAGTGGTGGACAGCTTTGTGGACTGGTGTGAGCAAAACCCTCTTCAGCTCAACATCAGTAAAACAAAGGAACTGGTGGTGGACTTCAGGAAATCTGGGGGTTCTGTCATTCCTCTCCATATATGGGGTGAGGAGGTAGAGGTTGTGTCTGAATATAAGTAGTTGGGCATGTACTTAGATAATAAACTTGACTGGTCAACACACACAACCGCTCAGTATAAAAAGGCCCAGTGCTGACTGTATTTTCTGAGGAGGCTCAGGTCTTTCAATGTCTTTGTGTGTGTGTGTGTGTGTGTGTGTGTGTGTGTGTGTGTGTGTGTGTGTGTGTGTGTAGTGGGGCAAACTGAGCATATTTGAGCCCCAGAGCAACCCACAGCTTTTAAGTGAAATGTACAACAGCCAGTCCTCTCTGCTGGGTCTTATATGACCCACAACACCACAAATGTTACTTTTTATACTAGAGACCTTCAGAATTGAATAGCTGTTCTGAGGATTACATGAAGTTAAAATAAAGAAAAAGCAAATGTTAAGCAAACAAAACTTGAAATTCGATCAGATTAGGTCAACCTCAGTAGGTTGAGGTTATAATCTTCTCACTCTCTTACTTGATAATATGACCTTGCGTTGATTTCCAAATGCACCTAACACCGGCATGTTTCTTTTATTGGGTATAGCTGTGGACGTTGTGGTTCTTTAGTTACTTTCTTGTATGAATTTTGCAATATTATTAAACACAGAAAAACTGTTTTGCACATTGCACCATGCCTTGTTTAGACTCAAAAAAAAAAAACAGGATCTAGAACCTGTTGCCCTTTTCAGACTTGCTATTGGTGTTCTCACATTGGCTTAGAGCTCAGTAGATACTCAGTAGATACTCAGTAGCTTCTTGGTATCTGGTCATTTTACTACTCGTAATGCAACAATAAATAACTTACAAAATCTAACCAGTCTATATGCACTGATATATTGTACTAAATAGACATGTGCTAGCCTTTCTCTTTTTTTTAAAGCGTAATATAATAATAAGCCTTCAGTTAATCCAGAATGCAGCCAGAGTTCTGACAGGAATTAACAAGAGAGATCATATTTCACCTACATTAGCTTCTCTCCATTGGCTCCCTGTAAAATCTAGAATAGAGTTTAAAATCCTGCTCCTTACTTATAAAGCACTAAATGATAAGGCCCCAACTTATCTTAAAGACCTCATAGAGCCTTATTATCCCAGCACAGCACTTCGCTCTACTGGTCTACTTGTGGTTCCGAGAGTCTTTAGCTATCAAGTTCCTCTCCTGTGAAACCACCTCCTAATCCAGGTTCTGGAGGCAGAAACCCTCTCTACCTTAAAGACTAGGCTTAAAACTTTCCTCTTTCATAAAGCATATAGTTAGAGATGGCTCAGGTAACTCTGAACCATATCTTAGTTATGCTGCTATAGGTTTATCACACTGGGCTCCTCTCCTTTTCTCTCTCTGTCCACTTTATGACATCATTGCATGTTATTAACTTTGTTTCTTCTCTCTCCCTTATGTGTGCTTCGTTTTCTCTCTCCCTCTCTCTCTCTCTCTCTCTCTCTCTCTCTCTGTATCATTCCTCAGGTATCCTCGACCCTGGATCTGCAGTTGCTGGTCAAGCCAACCTGCCCAGTGCCTCGTCTGCTGCTCCTTGTTGTTGTTTTGATCTCTGTTGCCTGTTGTTCTTTTCTTTCTCCTCTGTCCACTCACCCCAACCAGTCGAGGCAGATGGCCGCCCACCATGAGCCTGGTTCTACTGGAGGTTTCTTCCGTTGAAGGGAGTTTTTCCTCTCCACAGTTGCCTTACGGGCTTGCTCAAGTGGGGCTGTTGGGTTTTCTACATTATTATGTATATACTTATATAATGTGTAAAGGTCTTAAATATTACACTGTAAAGTGCCCTGAGATTACCTGTATTGTGAATTGGCACTATATAAATAAAGTTGAATTGAACTGAATTGAAATCACGTTGCATTTAGAATGTACAGACATATTGAACATACTTTTCACTCATAGTAATAAACTAGATAACATTAAACACTGATTATGAATAATTTAATAGAGTCTATTCAACTTTAGTTATATAGCGCCAAATCACAACAGAAGTTACCTCAAAGCACTTTACATCGTAAGGTTTAAGATATTACATAAGTATAAGAGTATAAGTATATACAGAATCACTGCCAGGGCACCACTTGCTGGAGGGGGCTTAGCTTCAAGCCCCTAGCCTGCAAATATCGATAACTAGATAATAATTCTTGTCATGTTAAACACATCAAGTCTCTGTTTGCTGCAGCTACAATAAATTCCCTATCAATGCAATTCAACTAAATCCACCTATAACAATTATGGTTTCTCTCTTCAGGAAACCTGCATGTTTGTTAATAAGGCAACTAGGAGGGTGAACTGGTTAATTTAGTTAATCAGTTTTATTTGCAGTAAAACAAAGTAATACAGCGCTGGCTGAGTCTTCCTGCCCTAACAATAATACATAAAGTATGCCAGGGCATGAAATCTGACCCCCTATTCTGTCCTGATCCAGTATATATAAGCAGTTACATTAAGGGAGTTGCCTTCTTCTATTGGCTAGTGATCTTCCTCCTGGATGTGGATTGACCCTAAAATGTTCTGCTTGCCTGTTGCTTATCTCCATCCTGCAGGATGTGCACGGTGCAATCTTGTGCTGTAAAGACATATCAAAGGAAACCAGACACAACACAGTGCAGTTTTACAACCCCTTTTTACACACCTATGGAATGTGACTAATTCAAAGTCTTTTAACCATTAGAGTTGGGTGCAGCCCCTTCTCTGCAAGTATATGCCTGAGTTAAGTAAAGTAATATCCAAGTTAATACAAATATTCACATAACACATCCAGTATTTTAAGCATTCACAACAGGAAGTTTCCCTTCTTCCATTGGTGAATTGTGTGGTATTGTGCTGTCTTGTGCTGTTTTCCCTGCATGTTGTTCGTCTCCTATGCATAGGAAAAGCCTGGGGGAGATTTGTTGCTGCAGGACATATCAGCTGACACACATGGCTGCACAACATCCCTACACACATTCTGTCAACTGACTAAAAGCAGACCTGGTAATAAAAAGGGAATTACCCCTGAGTTCAGAACAACAACATTTACATCCTGTAACTTGTACTGTAACTGTGCAGCCATCTGTGTCAGCTGATATGTTCTGCAGCAACAGATCTTTCCCCAGCCTCTTCCAAATCCAAGACACAGACAACATGCAGAGGAAATCCACCCAATGAGGAGAGGATAGCACAATACCACACAATTCAGCTAATGGAAGAAGGGACACTTCATGTTGTAATTGCTGAAATAATACTGGATGTGTGATGGGAACTTTTGTATTATCTCGGATATTAATTTTACTTACTAACATAACTAACATATACTTGCAGATAAGGGTCTGTACCCAACTATAATGATTAACAGACTTTGTATTAGTCACATTCCATAGGGTTGAAAACTGCACTGTGTTTGTATTTGGGCTCCTTTGAAATGTCATTACAGCACAAGATTGCCCCGTGCACATCCTGCAGGAAGGAGCAACAGCCAAGCAGAAGAATCAGGGTTAAGTCCACTCTAGGAAGAAGATCACTAGCCAATAAGAAGAAGACAACAGCTTTATTGTAACTGCCTATATAA
>JAUYWH010000074.1:0-14187 GCA_034779795.1 Ctenopoma multispine
TTTTTGATTTATATAATTTAGGTGGACGGGGAGCAGACACAGTCTCTATGGGGTGCTGATAGTTTTGGGGGGGTGACAGCAGTAGAGAAGCTGCAGAGAGGCATGTGAGACTGCGACTCTGCTTCCTGGGCTCCACTCTGGGATATCAGGGTTTAGGAAGTCTAATAAACTCTGTCATATTTAAAGATATAAGAGCTGCACCATCCAAAGTAGGATGGATGCCGTCTCTTCTAATCAACCCAGGTTTTCTCCAAAACGTTGTCCAATTATCTATGTATCACACGTTATTATCGGGACACCACCTAGACAGCCAGCGATTAAATGACTAATAATAATAATAACTAGACTTGGCAATTTCTGGAGAAATCGCGTGGGGGAGCATGTTTGTCGCCGGTTGGCGTCTTTCTGGCAAGTTATTTCAAGTTGACAAAGTTGAGAAAAGTTGAGAAAGATAAAAAGTTGAATAAAGTTGGCAAAATTGAAAAGGTTTACACAATGTTGACAAATGGTTGAAAAAAGTTGATACAAAGCTGACAAAGACTAAAACTTGACAAAGTTGAAAAGGACAAAAATTTGGCAGAAAGTTGACAAAGAAGAAGTTGAGATAGACAAAAAGGTGACAAAACAGAAAAGTTTATAAAGACAATAAAACTAAATCACAAAGCCATCTCATTGAAGTCTCAGCCAATCAGAGAGAAGGATATGGTTAGTAACATGTGGTGACTGAGTTGTGTTTGTGTGTCTGTCTGTGTGTAGGCTGGTGTGTCTGACACCAAGAGTTTAACCAGAAGTACTGTTAAAGCCAGTCGAGAAGATTGGCGTTGTAGTAGTAGCCACTACAGGTCAACTACAAAAAGGACTAATGTAATGGATTACAAGATACACAGACACGGAGTGTGACACACGCACCAGCACATTGATGTGTTCTTATAACAAAGAGAGAAGCTGAGAAATAAAAACAGACACTGAGGGAAATACGTTGCCATAGTAATGGTCAGTTAAAAAGCCGTTACATGTCTGTGTCTACAAACAGGGAAAATGCTTTATAAGACAATAATGGTTGGTCATATTGGAAAAATTCCAAGACTTGAAGCACCCCAACACTTCAACAAACACAAGATTAAAGTCCATGAAGAACTACAGTAAATAAAAATGCTGAGTTATGGTTAGGAACATATGGTGATACAAACACGCTGGTATATTTTTGTGGGGTAATACAAAGAAATGAGGGTGTAGTGGCGATTTACAAACACAGAACATTTCTGATTTGGACGAGACTTGGGAGAGAAGTTTTAACATTGAAGTGAATGAGCAGCTCAGAGTTGAGGTGCCGACTATTGGTCACGGCATGAGAAAGTCCTGTCACTATAAGAATCATATCAGCAGAACGAGGACAGATTTTCCTACGTTTCTGTCTTAAATTTGTTTATGAAAGATGAAAGTTGACTGAAGAGGAGAAGAAAAGAAGCTAAAAAAGTTGATAAAAGTTAAAGGGCAGACCTCAGAGTGGGAGTGACATGCACTCTAGCTGCACCAACATTCCGCAATACACACTAATGGAAAAGTTGAAAACGGATCAAAACATAGAAACATAAAGAAACAAGAGGATCTCAGTCGTGTGGGAGCATTCCATGCTCCCCCACTAATAACTAGAAGTTACTGGGTAAACTTTGAAGGTGCCTGCCACCTTGCACCCGTGAACCTTAAACCCATAACACCAATGAGAAAGCAGGATTTATCAAACCAAGTCTTTTTGACGTAATTTTAGTCTGTTCCCCAGTCTGTCCTGTGAGCTAATCCTGTGTTTTTTGGTGACTTAGGTTGCCATGGTCACTCAAAATGCCAACTAACCACAACAGAGGATGTGTCATGATCGAGACGGACGTGTTGATGTATAATATGTCAGGCGTGTAGAGACAAACAAAGTGTGTGAACGAAACGCCCTTGTTGCGTGCGGGATTGACCCAGCTGCGGAGTGAGCCACAGCGGGTTAGAAGACACAAGCGGTTTGCTGTTGTAACGCCCGGAGCGCTAGAAGCGGGCTCCCACCGGGAGTTAGGCTCGTTACTCACGGTACCGGAGGAGCAGATGGAAGGTGACGATCTGGGAAAAGAATAAGCAGAGCAAGTAATACGAACGAGAGCTCGGGACATCAGAAGAAACACGATGTCTGAGCGAGGAGCAGGTGAGTGGACTTCCTGTTTATGCCCTGTCCTAACCAATCCTACCTCTTCCTCGCGGTCACCTGACTCGCTCACCTGACATAATCAACACGACCGTCTCGAGTCCAGAGTCTGTCCTGTGGGGCATCTCGTGTGTGGCTTTGAGCGATTTGCGTTGCCATAGTAACTCAAAATACCAAATAATCACAACAGTGGACATGTCATGATCAAGCCGGTCGATCTATAATATATGCTACTGGATTTTTCAGTCTGTGCTGTAGGCTTATCATGTGGTTTTTGGCTAGTTGCGTTGCCATGGCAACTCAGAATGCTAACATTGATTAATGACACATAACAGACATCCTTCTTACTCGCTAATGCCGTTTATGAAAATATACAACAGATTTTCAACCTGCTTTTTGATTTTTCACAAAAAGGCTCTTATTGTGAAAATCCGAGTCTTATTGTGAAGGTTGGCTGTAAGGGTGGAGACAGGTGTGTTTGTGTGTGTCTATGTAAAATGATCATCAATTATCAATATCCATCTCACTTTGAAGCTGTTTACTTGTTTTTTCACAAAAGGCTCTTATTGTGAAAATCAGACTCTTATCACGAAGGTTAAATCTCACGGTGGAGACAGATGTGTGTGTATGTCTGTGTGAATTGATCATCAATTATTAATATCCAACTCACATTCAACCCGTTTTCATTTAACCACAATAGGGTTTTGGTTTTTGGCGAGTTGCGTTGCCATGATAACTCAAAATGCCAACTAATCATAACAGGGGCCATTTATAACATGTGTGGTAGATATCCACAGTCTGTCCTGTAGGAATCTCGTTTTTGGTTTTTGGCGAGTTGCGCTGCCATGGTAACTCAAATTGCCATTTGACCACAATAGAGGGCATGTCATGATTGAGCAGGTCGATATGATATATAACATGTATGGTAGATATCCACAGTCTGTGCTGTTCAGCACGCCCTATCAGAGACGTGCTGAACACAGAGGGATAGATAAATACTTTTCATTTGTTCTGTCAGGCTTACATTTACTTGCAATGCCAGGTACATTAAAATACAATATTTACATAACACATGTATCTAAATCCTACTGTAATTCATCTGTATATGATTTCTGACACATTTTAAATATTTAATATCGGCCGGGTGCCTTTCTGTGTGGAGTTTGCATGTTCTCCCCGTGTTCCCCCCCCAATCAACCTGACATGGGCCTTCCGAAATTGTCCGTAGGTGTGAATGTGAGTGTGCATGGTTGTTTGTCTGTTCGTCTGTATGTCGGCCCTGCAATGGACTAGCAATCTGTCCGGGCTGTACCCCGCCTCTCGCCCGAAGACAGCTGGGATAGGCCCCCTGCCTATGGATGGATTGGATTTATTTCAGCTTTACATGTAAATGAGTTTGATATCAGGTTGTTCTGTCATTGTTTTATTGAGGTGGGGCGTGAAAATATTTCTCCCTGCCAAGTGGGGAATAATAAAAAAGGTTTAGGACTTTATGGGTAACGATTTGATAATGTACAGCTCAGTATATAAGATATGTCAGAGTCTGTGTAAACTAAATCTAATGAGGGCCAGGTTGTGCACTGTCAACACCAAGGATGAAAACTGCTGAAAAGGAATTGCTTTGTTTTTCTAAGCAGTACAGTGAAGTTTTATTGGCAGACTGTAATGGTCTAATTTGTGGCATTGTGGTGTGATGCCTGTAATGACATTTTTTGGAATTTGGGTATTTTTTGGTTCATCCCTGACTGCTCAGTATTGGAAATCAGGGATTGCCAGTATTTGTAGATCGCCACCAAACGCACTTTGATTTTTACCGGCATTCTTTCACAGTAAATGTTACTGTTAGCCCAATACATTAGTACTCCCTTCATATGTTAAATACCTGTGCTCTTTTTAATTTATAATGATTTCACACACAGACACATACACACACGTGACTCCACCTTGAAGGTTTTTATTTTAAATGATTTAGTTTTGGCGTGATTTCTCCAATCTTATCTTATCCAAGTGGGGATTGATAGAAAATGAGAGCCACTGACATTATGGGTGATGATTTGATAATGTACTTGTCAGTATATAAGATATGTTTATGTAAACTAAATCTAATAAGAGCCAGGTTGTGCACTGTCCACACCAAGAATGAGAACTGATGACATGGAATCGTTTTGTTTTTCCAAGCAGTACAGTGCAGTTTTATTGGCAGATTGTAATCTAATTTGTGGTATTGTTATGTGACATCTGTAATTAAGTTTTTTGGAATCTGGATATGTTCTGGTCCATATTTTCTCTGTCTTTTAACCCTATACATAAGTACACCCTTCATTTCTTAAGTGCCTCTGCTATTCTTAATTGGTAATCTTTCCCACACAGACACCTGACTTGTGACAACAAGGTGTGACTAGTGTTACTCCTTATTGGCTCCCATGTTAAAGGGAATTTCTTCGACACACAAACCACACAGGATGAGCTCACAGCACAGACTGTGGATTCCAACTACACATATTATACATCACAACGACACTAATTCATGACATGTCCCAAGTTGTAGTTAAATGGCATTTTGAGTTACGATGGCCTGGCGTAAATTGCCAAAAAACACACTTGAGATTCCCACAGGACAGACTTGGGATTCCCATCAGACATATTATACATCAAAACAACATGGCTCGGTCATGACATGTCCTCTATTGAGGTTAAATGAAAACGGGTTGAAAGTGAGTTGGATATTAATAATTTATAATCATTTCAAACAGACAGACACACATCTGTCCCCACCCTAAGATTTAACAGTCGTGATCAAAGTCTGATAATCACAATAGGAGCCTTTTTGTGAAATATCAAGTAAACGGGTTGAAAGTGAGTTGGATATTGATAATTGATGATCATTTTACATAGACACACACACACACATCTGTCTCTACCCTGAAGGTCAGCCTTCACAGAAAGAGTCTAATTTTCAAAATAAGAGCTTTTTTGTGAAAAATTAATAAAACAGGTAGAAAGACAGTTGGATATTTAAATAAACGGCATTAGTGAGGAAAATTTATTTCTGTTCTTCATTGTCATTAATCAATGTTAGCATTTTGAGTTAAAATGGCAACACAACTTGCCAAAAACTACATGATGAGCCTACAGCACAGACTGAAAAATCTTGTAGCATATATTACACATCAAACCGACTGGCTCGATCATGACATGTCCCCTGTTATTATTATTTGTCATATTGAGCTACCATGGCAACGTAAATCGCCAAAAACCACACACAAGATGCCCCACAGGGACAGACTGTGGAGTCCTGTCAGAGATATTATACATCAAAATCTCGCAGCTCGATCAGATGATGGCCACTGGTATGATTAGTTGGCATTTTGAGTTACCATGGCAACCGAGATTGCTATGGTAAATCCTGCTTTCTTGTTGCCGAGATAGATTTAAGGTTATGGGCTGCAAAGAGGCAGGCACCTTAAAAGTTTCTCCAGTAACTTTTCTAGTTTATACCTTATTTTTCCATCAACGGCAACGCAGCCCGAACGGAAGAAAGAACCCACACAAAATATACATCAAATCGACCGACTCAGTTCGGCATGTGTGCTATTACTTTTATTATAAAAATATTAAATTAATTTAAGTTTTTCCATTTTTTCGTCAAAAAAAAAGGCAGTTGGAGGAGTCATTTCATCAACTTTCCTCCCTTGATCCTCATGGTGTATCGCCATACTTTCTCGTAGAGACGTCATTCGAACTTTAAACAAGTCCAGACACTTTTAACTTTTTCCCTGCAGAAGGGCTTTTTCATATCTTTATACTGCAGTTTTAGTTTTAGGTGAGTGATTAAAATCCCCATTTCCCCATTTATTTCTATGGGCGGAATGTTGGTGCTGTTACAGTGGTGATGTCACTACCACTCTAGGATTTGGCCCTCAGCTGTTTTGAACTTTTTTGCGTGTTTTCTTCTCTCCTTCAGTCAATTTTCATCTTTCATAAACAAATTGTACATAAAAATGGAGGAAATGTTGTCCTGTGTTGACACATATGATTTTTATGGTGACAGGACGTACAGTTTTCGAACTACACAGCCAAATATCGAAAGCTCGCCGCCCAAGTCTCCTATTAAATCCATTGTTTCTGATTTAAAAATGTCTTTTCCAAACCAGAGATGATCTGTATTTCTAGATCACCGCCAAATGCAAATTTTTCTGAATTTCATTACAAAAATACATGGAGAGGGAATCTTTTCCTGTTTCCAAAGTTTCTGATAGGATTTATAGTTTTTGAACGGCGAGGACCAACTGCCATCACTTCTCCTGTTTGAAAAACAGCGATTAGGTGCAGGTGTGTCTGTGTGTTTTCCTAACTGTCACTTTCTGTGAGGCCATTACCATAGTAACATAAGGCACCATGCTAACTCAATTCAATTCAATTCAGCTTTATTTATATAGCAGCAATTCACAACAAAAGTCATCTCAGGGCACTAAACAGGTTGAAAGTCAGTTCGATATTTACATAAACGTCATTAGTGAGCGAAAATTATGTCTGTTATTTGTCATTAATAAATGTTAGCATTTTGAATTACCATGGCAACGCAACTCGCCAAAAACCACATGTTAAGTCTACAGCATCGACTGAAAAATCCTATAGCACATGTGCTATAGGATTATAATATGTACATATTATAATATGTACATATTATACATCGAACCAACTGGCTCGATCATGACATGCCCGTTATGATTGTTTGGCATTTTAAGTTACCATGACAATGTAAATCGCCAAAAACAACACACGAGATAAGATAAGACTTTATTGATCCCACAGTGGGGAAATTTGTGCGTTACCACAGATCAGGACAGATAGCAAGAAACACGTACAACAGTATACCAAGAATATAAAAAACAAGAATACAAAAAATAAAACAAGATAAGTCACTATATACAACAGTAGTTTCTATGTACACACATACACAGTATGTATTATGGACATTGGGTTGTGGAAAATGTGTAAAACTTATGTTTGAAAAAGTGCAAGTAATAATAAATATCAACTATTCTACTACTACAACTACAATTTACTATCCAGGTAGTAGATATCTATAGGCATAGGCATGTACATATACACACACGTACAATACACATACACCTATACACTATATACAGATATACATACATATACATCTACATATGCATATAGATATATATATACACTCACCGGCCACTTTATTAGGTACACCTAACTGGGTGACTCATGACATCATGATGTGTCATAGAGTCTAACTGCCGTTGAGATGAATGATCTGCGAAAGCTCTCCTTCCTACGGTGAGGGTGTATCAGACTCTGAAGGAGCAGCTCAGCGCACCCACAGACTCATGCAGAGGGTGATATGGGTTGTTCATGATGGATGTCAGCTTAGCTAACATCCTCCTCTCGCCCACCACCACCACAGAGTCCATCCCAGCACAGAGCTAGACCTCCGCACCAGTTTGTCAATCCTGCTTCTACCCACTGCATAGAAAGGGCAGATTTCAATTCATCTTTATTTGTATAGCGCCGAATCATAACAAAGGTCATCTCAAGGCACTTTACATAGCAAGGTTTAGGACCTTGCAAAATATAAGTGTATATACAGAACTATGTAGAAAATCCAACAGTCCCACTTGAGCAAGCACTAATGGATGCTACCACAGAATCGTAGAATTTCCTTAACAGAGTCCTGCATACTCCGAAGGACCTCAGTCTCCTCAGCAGGTGGAGTTGACTCTGGCCCTTCTTATACAGGACATCTGTATTTGTAGTCCAGTCCAGTTTATTGTTGAGGTGAACACCCAGGTACTTGTAAGATGCCACTGTCTCAATGTCTTTTCCTTGAAAGTTCACCAGTGTTGTAGGGGGTAACTTCCACCTGAAGTCTATGACCATCTCCTTCGTCTTGCTGGCGTTGATTTGGAGAGCATTGGTCTCACACCAGCCGACAAAGTCACTAATGACCCCCCCTGTATTCCTGATCGTTCCTGTCTGATACGCATCTGATGATGGACGTATTGTCTAAGGACTTTTGTAGGTGGCTCTGGTCCGAATTATAATGGAAATCAGAAGTGGACAGGCTGAACAGGAAGGGTGAGAGAACCGTGCCCTGCGGCACACCAGTGCGATTACCATCTCGGACACACAGTCATGAAGCCTCACATACTGCGGTCTGTTAGTTAGGTAGTCGATGGTCCATGCAGTCAGCTGTTCGCCCACACCTGCTACCTCCAGCTTCCCTCTCATTAGTGCAGGCTAGATGGTTTTAAAAGCACTGGAGAAGTCAAAAAACATGACCCTCACAGTGCTCCCTGCCTGCTCTAGGTGAGAGAGAGATCGGTGCAACAGGTAGATGACAGCATCATCCACCCCGATTCTAGACCGGTAGGCGAACAGCAGGGAGTCCATCGCTGAGCTCACCAGTGGGCGAAGTTGGTGCAGGATGAGCCTCTCCATGACCTTCGTCAGGTGAGAAGTCAAGGTCAAAGTCAAGGTTTCATTCGTTTTTCTTTTGTTTTTCATTTTTATTCTTGCTTGGTTTTACTGTGTTTAGTTTGTGGCCTTTCAATCCTGTGGGTTGACCGCGTTTTTGCCATGAAACTGTTCCTCTCATTGAGGATAGGGACGCGGCGAAGCATCTCCGTACACTTTTACTCCAGGGATTAGCTGATCGTGCTGAAGCCAACAGGCTTGTTGGGCAGACGCACGGCTATACCCGCTGAAATCTGGAGAAAAACACATCGTGGATGCAGAGGTCGAGGACAGAAGAGAAGAAAGAGAGAGACGGCGAGACAACGGAGGCTTGAAGAACAGAGAAAGTTTAAGCCGTGTCTCCCGTCTATCATAATGGGTAACGTCAGGTCACTGGTAAATAAAATGGACGAGCTAAAAGCATTAGCCCGGAGTCAGAGGGAGTACCGGGAGTGCAGCTTGATGTGTTTTTCTGAATCATGGATGCACTGGGATATACAGATGATAACGCATCTATCGAGGGCTTCCATACTGTGCGGGCCGACAGAGACACCACCACAATCGGTAAGCGCAAAAGAGGGGGGCTTGTCAACACTTGGACATTGTACTTGTTGTTCTTGTCAACAACAGGGGGTGTAACCCTGCTCACATTTTAATCAAAGAGCAGATTAGCCCAGACATTGAACTATGTGCTGTTGGACTCAGGCCGTATTATTTGCCCAGAGAATTTTCCTATGTAATTTTAGTGGCTGTTTACATTCCTCCCTCTGCCAAGCCTACAGCTGCATGTGACATCATTCACTCTACCATAGCCTGGTTACAGACTTTATCGCTGTTTCTGGTGACTTCAACCATGTCACCATGGACACCACACTTCCTACCTTCACACAGTATGTCACCTGCTCCACCAGAGAGGAGAAAACTTTAGGCCTACTGTAGGCCAACACTAAGGACACGTACAGCTCCTCCCCCCTTCCCCCATTGGGAAGGTCTGACCATTGCTTAGTTCACCTGAACCCCTGCTGTGTGCCTATTGTGAAGAGGCAGGCTGTAACCACAAAGAGCATCAGACGATGGTCGGAGGAGGCACTGGAGGAATTATGGGGCTGTTTTGAGGTGACAGACTGGCAGGCACTGTGTGAGCCTCATGAGCAGGACCTTGATGGACTTACAGAGTGTGTCAAATCAAAGTCCTCCTTAATGACAAGAAGAGGGCCTTCAGGGCAGGTAATAGAGAGTCAAGATCAGAGAGGCCAAGGACAATTATAGGAGGAAATTAGAGTGGAAACAGAACAACATGAAAGAAGTTTGGAGTGGCCTGAAGACCATTACAGGATTTGGGACATCCAACAGCAGGGGAACTTAGGGGGGTGAGGACAGAGCCAATGTCTGTAGCTAAGAAGCCACGTCCCAATGGCCCCCTGGATTACTGGCCAGTGGCACTGACTGAGCATTCCATGGAGACTCTGGAAAGACTTATTCTTGATCAGCTCCATCCCATGGTCATGCCACATCTAGACCCCCTTCAGTTCGCGTACCAGCCCCGCATCGGAATCAACGATGCCATCATATTCCTGCTCAACCGCATCTACACCCACCTAGACCAGCCGGGAAGCACCGTGGGGATCATGTTTTCTGACTTCTCCAGTGCCTTTAATACCATCAAGCCGAGTCTCCTGGGTGACAAGCTGTCAGCGATGCAGGTGGATGCCTCCATCGTGTCCTAGATTGTAGATTACCTGACAGATAGACCACAGTATGTGCGTATTCAGCACTCTGTGTCTGACATAGTGGTCAGCAAAACTGGGGCACCACAAGGGACCGTCCTCTCCCCATTTCTCTTCTCCCTCTACACCACGGACTACAGCTATTGCAGTGAGACCTGCCACCTTCAGAAGTTTTCTGATGACTCTGCTACAGTTGGATGCATCAGTGGAGATGATGAGAAAGAGTACCGGACTACGGTTGACACCTTTGTCACAGGGTGCAAACGGAACTATCTGTAGCTCAATGTGGCAAAAACAAAAGAACTGATCATGGACTTCAGGAGGTCTGGGACAGCTGTGACTCCGGTTTCTATTCAGGGAAGTGATGTGGACATTGTGGAGGAATACAAATACCTGGGAGTATACATTGTCTCTATTTCTTGAGGCGGCTTAGATTATTCAACATCTGTAGAACAATGTTCAGGATTTTCTAGTCTGTTGTGGCCAGTGCCATCCTCTATGCAGTTGCATGCTGGGGCAGCGGGCTGAGAGCTGTTGATGCCAACAGACTCAATAAACTGATTCGCAAAGCCAGGGATGTGGTAGAGAGGGAGCTTGACTCTCTGAAAGTGGTGTCAGAGAGACAAATATTGTCCACAATGCTGGGCAATACTTTCCAACCACTCCATGATGTTTTGGCCAGTTATAGGAGCACGTTCAGTGAGAGACTGAGAACACCGAAATGCGTCACAGGAAATCTTACCTTCCTGTGGCCATCTCACTGTCCAACTTCTCCATCTGAATAGGACAATAATTACACTGAATAGTGCAATAGTCCACAGGCTGACTACACATACAGGCTGCAGTAACTCATGCCATCATAATGTTATATTATCGCCTTAACTGTCTGTCTCATGTCAATTATAACATAGTGTTATCTGTAGTTATAGCGTATGGTAGGAATGTCTGTAATATGTGGTATCTCTAATAGTGTATTTTGAAATGTTTTTGTAACTTGATGTCTCTTCTTTACTGTCAGGAGCAACTGAGACCTCATAATTTCCTCAGGGATTAATAAAGTATTTCTGATTCTGATTCTGAAAGGGAAAAACGAGCTGGGAGCTGAGGTAACCAGCCGCCTACCGTGGCGCCATCTTGGAAAAAATATGAGATGCCCCATAGGACAGACTGTGGATTCCTATCAGACATGTTATACATAGAAACGAACAGCTCAGTCAGGCCCCTGTTATGATTAGTTTTCATTTTGAGTTACCATGGCAACGTAATTTGCCAAAAACCAAGCAGTATGAGCTCACAGGACAGAGTGGGGTTCCTACCACACATATTATACTTCAATACAACCCTCTTAATCATGACATGTCCCCTATTGTATTTAGCTGGCATTTTGAATTACCATGGCAACATATATCACCAAAAACCACACAGTATGAGCTCGCAGGACAGACTGGATTCCTATCACACACATAATACATCAAAACAACCAGCTCCGTAAATCTCGCTTTCTAATTGGCAAGACAATTTAAAGGTTCAGGGGCACAAAGTGGCAGGCACCTTTTAAGTTTCCCCAGGAACTTTCTAGTTTTCTTATTTTCATCTTTCATAAACAATTTCTACATAAAAAGGAGGACAATGTGTTCTGTGTCCACCCATATGATTTTTATAGTGAGGCTTTATGGTTTTCAAACTATGTGGCCAAATGTCCAGAGAACTCCCTTTTCTCTCCCATAGATGCCTATGTAATTTAAAGACAGATTTCTCCTCTAGAGCAGAGATCGCTTTTTTTGCCACAAAAAGGATATAGCTGTTTGTTGTTATTTTTCCAATATGACCAATACTTGCTGCCTGATAGCGGGATTTGTGGAGCCCTTGCCACTGCAGGTGAAAACTCATGTGTGTCTATGTATTGCTTCATAAGATGGCAACGCGGACAGACAGATGGATAGGAGCTGTGTGCTGGATTATAATTATCAAAACACTTTTAATGATAGTCTCTTGGACTTTATTCACCCAGAGATCGGGAGGCACAAGGTTTCTGCTCTTTTGTCACTGAAGTCACGCATGCAGCTACCTGGCGCTCGAGCTGTGCTAACAAAAGGACCGTTTATAAAGCTGATATTAACCTAAAGATTAGCTGCGTCTGAGGTACATGAGAGGAGCCACAAACTTCAGAAAACAACGAAAATCTTTTTCACAATGCATGTATGTAAATCCTACTGTAATTCATCTGTGGAACGTATGATTTCTGACACCTTTTTAATATTTATTTCATACATTTATTTCCAATTTCATTTTTAAAATACTTTTTTGAATATATAATTTGTGATTTCTTTAAACTATGTAATGTGACATGTGTCTCTAGAGGAGAGATCTCCATTATTTTGATATACTACAAAAAGACATGGACTCGGAGGGAAACGTGTCCTCTTTCTGCGAATATATAATATTCTGAGAGATATAATATTTCATAGTGAAAATATGTAATATCTCATAGGATTTATTTGAACGGCGAGGCCAAATGTCATCACTTCTCCTGTGTAAAAAAATAGTAATTAGGTGCAGGTGTGAGTGTGTTTACAAATTGTTAGTTTCTGTGTTTCCGTTACCCTGGAAACTGAAGAACCATGTTAACTTTTGCTCTCTGATTGACTGACGCTTCATCAAGATGGTTTTGAAGTTCAGCAGCATTTTTCACAGTGTCTGTTTTAACCCAATATATTAGTACTCACTTGATCTGTACCTCTGTTCTTTTTCATTATAATCATTTCACACAGACACATGTGACTCCACCCTGAGAGTTTTTATTTAAAATGATTTAATATTTGTGTGATTTTGTTTGGATTTAAGACATGTCACTCAGCCATGTCACTCAGCCATGTCACTCAGCCATGTCACTCAGCCAATCCGGAGCGACTAATGTCGCTCCTGATTGGCTGAAACTTCATCAAAATGGCACCCATGTTCAAAGGCATTACTTCCACACACAAACCACACAAGATGAGCCCATAGGACAGACTGTGGATTCCTATCTATGACCGTCTTGATCATGAAATGTCCCCTCTTTTGATTAGCTGGCATTTCGAGTTACCATGGCAACGTAAATCACCAAAAACCACACAGTATGAGCTTACAGGATAGACTGGGGATTCCAATCAGATATATTATATTACATCAAAACAACCAGCTCGGTAAATCCTGCTTTCTCATTGCCGAGATGACTTTAAGGTTTAGGGGCGCAAGGTGGCAGGCACCTTCAAAGTTTCTCCAGGAACTTTTTTCTAGTTTATTTATACTCTGCTAGTTTAGATCAGGATACTCAAGTACTACTGTGAAAATCTCAGCATTATCTTTGACTAAGATATCTTTACTTTACTTTACTTCATTTGGCAGACTCTTTTATCCAAAGCGACTTGCAAGGAGACACAAGCAATTACAATTCGGGTTCTGTAAATCATAGAGTTACTTCAAACTAAGAGCCCTGATAAGATACAACTTGTTAAGAAGGAAAACATGCTAAGGTGTTGTTAACTGCTAGATTAATTATTTAATTTTTTGTGTGTGTGAATGGGCGAGTGAGAGGGAATCATTTGAAATACTTTCTAAACAAGTGAGTTTTTAAATGTTTTTTAAAAGTGGTGATAGTCTCGGCTAGACGAATGGAACAGGGCAAGTCATTCCAACAGCCAGGGACAACAAAGTAGAATATACTTGACTGGGATCGGAGACCCCGTGAAGAGGGAATTTTCAGTCTCCTCTCATTAGCGGACCTGAGTGAGCATGCAGGAGTGT
>JAUYWH010000075.1:0-14167 GCA_034779795.1 Ctenopoma multispine
AAGACAGCTGGGATAGGCTCCAGCACCCCCCGCGACCCGAATTCGGATTAAGCGGTAGATAATGGATGGATGGATATATTTTACTTTGCCTTATTCACATATCAATTTAAGCATCAATACTTTACAATAACACAGTATGAATTCTATTCAACATTTGACATCACTGTAATTAGAGCTATACAGATATTTACTGCTGTCAAATGACAGTAACTTATCAAAATATAAAATGTACAACATCAATTTACAATATGAATCACTCTGTATATACTACAACAGGATTTCAGCATTCTCAAGGGACAAAGTCAGCCTGTTGATAAACTTTTACTATTTTACAGGTATAAATCTTACACCATTGTAAAGAACCTATACAACATAGTTACAGTTTCATGGTTAGGAATCTCTGAAAATATTTGGCTAATTGGTTAATCTTAACGAATGGCATAAATCTCTGAAAACTAAACATTAGTTTCATTCTTACAATGTTATTTACTTCTAAGTACAACACAAACGTTAACTAAACATAAACTGTTAAGTCTACATATGTCCAGGAGCCAAGACACAACACAAAACAAGTACAAAACGTAAGGCCGCCATTTTGTTTCGTTTACACTTGGGACACAACTCAGTTTAATTTTCCAAATTCACCAAATTCACTCATTTCTACTTAAGACTTTATGAAACATCCTTATAAGGGTTTTATAAGCTCTAATGAGTACACAGTGAGATGTTTGGACATGCTACTAACCTGGTTTGTACAGGAAAAAGCAGCGACAGGAGACGTTAGTTGTTCTCTCCGCAGGTCGTTCACTGTATGAGGCCTGCTAGCTTCCAACTAGCGCTCACCTTGCTGGATTCTCCCCCTGGTGTCGCAATTTGGTAATTGCATGTAAAATTGGTGCTCAAATCCATTTGTGGAAAAATATATATTTCTTTGCATAAAGAAGCAAACCAATCAACTTTAACTTACCAATTGTGACCATACATTGTTAGATGTCACAAAAACAGGCCATGAGGAGAGTGGTGGGGGGTCCCTGATGATGGAGATCGCTCTGCGTATGCAGCGCTGTTTGTAGATCTCTTCCAGGGTTGGGAGAGGGGCACCAACAATCCTACTGGCAGTCTTAACAATCCTATAGTGTTGTCGCTTCTCATGGGACTTGCAGCTGCCAAACCAAGATGTGAAGCCTTGTGTCAGGATGTTTTCTATGGCGCCTATAGACTGCAAAACTACAGTTTTGCAGTATCGCTGTTACGTGGCCATTTGCAACGTACTCAGAGTCAAAAGTGGTCTGCTGGTCATTTAGCACAGTCACCACAGTCAAAAGTCAGATGTGGCCCTGAGGCAGAAATGTATAAAAGGAAATGCATAAAAACAGGGAGGCAGTATGATCAGAGGTAATTCCCACTGAGGCCTCACTGAGCACAGCATACATCACATCTCAGTTTTTTTTATTTTCTTGTTTATTATTTTTTTATTTAAGACACTGGGTGGTCACTGGTAACAGTGTAGCACTACATGGAACACAAAAGAAAATTTAAAATCATGTTCAGTATGGTATTTATATAGGAATTCAGCCAACTTTTGTTCCCAGCAGCCTGTCTGTTTTGCTTTGTTTTCTTTTAAGTTTTCAAACACTTAAACAGCCTGTCTTTAGAATACGCCCTGGGTCTCACTTGAACTAATTATAATAAACTTCACCATCTGGTTCTTTAGCCCTGGGAGATAATTTGGAAATATTTATTTAAATCACACATATCCTGGCTATGTGTCGTAAATTTATGTTGGTATAAGAAATAAAAAAACCTTTTGTACAGTACTTTGTCACACAAGCCTGTCTTTCCTAGTGTCATCACTGTGATCAATGATCAATCAATCAATCAGGCACATTTATTTACTGTACATTAACCCCAAAGTTAATGAAACAATCTGTGTGACTGACTTTACCCCTTGTGGATCAACCAAGTCTCATTTTGAAAATTAGTTGGTAAATACGACTTACATAACCTTAGCAAAATTTCACTTATTATTGATTAAATTTACCTCACCTCCTTGCTGATGTGACTGATGTCACTTCTGACTTCCGTTATAATTCGGACCAGTGGCACCTACAAAAGTTCTCGGACGATACGGCAATCATCGGATGCATATCAAATATAGGGGCGTCATCAGTGACTTTGTCGGCTGGTGTGAGAACGCTCTTCAAATCAAAGCCAGCAAGACGAAAGAGATGGTCATAGACTTCAGGAGGAATTCACCCCCTACAACACCGGTGAACATCCAGGGAAAAGACACTGAGACAGTTGACTCTTACAAGTACCTGTGTGTTCACCTCAACAATAAACTGGACTGGACTACAAATACAGACGTCCTGTATAAGAAGGGCCAGAGTCGACTCCACTTGCTGAAGAGACTGAGGTCCTTCGTAGTATGCAGGACTCTGTTAAGGACATTTTATGACTCTGTGGTAGCATCCGCCCTTTTTCTATGCAGTGGCCTGCTGGGGGAGCGGATGCACGGACAGGGACAGGAGCAGGATTAGCAAACTGGTACGGAGATCTAGCTCTGTATTGGGATGCCCTCTGGACTCTGTGGCGGTGGTGGGCGAGAGGAGCTGACATCCATCACGAACAACCCACATCACCCTCTGTTTGATTCTGTGGGTGCGCTGAGCAGCTCCTTCAGTCAGAGACGGAAACACCCTCGCTGCAGGAAGGAGCGCTTCTGAAGATCATTCATCCCTGCAGCAGTTAGACTCTAATGTCATGAGTCACTCGGACAGTTTTAACCTACGGTCACCACGCCATGCACAATGCTACTTATATAGATATGGATTAATTACAATGGAGGTTCAGTGCTTTATTTGTGTTGCTTTGTTGAATCCTTTTATTGGAGCTCCCCTGATTAGGGCTTTTTTTTAGTCACCTGAAACAAACTTAACTCAGAGTGAACAAACTCAGATGTGACTTAATGAACCCTGACCCCTCAACTTACTGAGTTGTTCATATGACTTTTTGGTTCACAGCTATCTCCTGGACATCCTGTGAGTCAACTGCAATATATCTGTCAACAGTGGGAAACAGTGGGAAGTAGAACTTGATGAGGGAAACTTACAAAAAGAGTAAAATAGTTTAACTGTCCTCTCCTCAGTAGATTCTGTGGTTCTATATTTAGAATGACGTTACTGAGCATTTACAGATTTCATCCCCTGAGGGCAACACTATAATTCCCTCAACAAGCAGGATGTGGGGACAGCTGCAGTGAACTCCTGGCAGAGCACCGCCAGGGAAGAAATGTGATCGGACTGTGTACCAGATCACAGGGAGTTTCTGACTCTAGAGCAACTGCGGCTCTTTCATCCATCTGCGGCGGCTACCGCCCGTTGGGATTGAAAGAAATGTGTATAAATGGCAATTTATAGCGGAGATTCGGCTCTTCTCGGCGATATTCGGGTAATTACGTAAGACAAAGCCTGTGATCACAGCAGCGCCATGAAAACCAAACTGTCGCGTGTGTTTTAGCTCATTTTGTAAACATGTACATTTTGTCTTATTTAGTTATAATGTGTCAAATTTAAATTCCGGATTTTGTTGCTGTCTAATTATTACAGTTATGACACGCAAACAGTCACCAAAGCAACGATCAGATGTTAAAAGAAGCAGCTCTGTAGTGGTGTCACCTGTGCGTCACCTGTGCGTCACCTGTCGCCGCTCAGCAGGTGACTTGTGATAAACTTTAGGCTAATGTATGAATCCAAAGAAAGAACAGTTTCTTATGAAAATTGAACACTTAATGCTTCATTTGATTGATTTGCTTTCACTGCTGACGAAGCATTAATTTGCCACCAGCGCACTTAAATCAACGATGAATCAAAAGATGTGAGTGATATTGATAGTATGACGCATATATGTGAACTCTGCTGTCCGCAGTCTCCTAAAAATGACGTTCATTTACAATTAAGCTGCATTCAAAAATACGTTTTCTTACAGAACGTGTTTGCGACCGGATTACATCATGATCATATGTTCACAATCAGCGTAAATGACAAGTCGCAAATACTTAGCTCTTTTAATGCGGAAGGTTACCGACCCCTGATCTAGAAGAACGGATTATGTTAATTTGTTTAGAAACTGCTGAGTCACTAAATTTAAATTTAAACTGAAGCGGAGAGTCCGCGGTTTCAGAACTTTTTATTTCATTTCAGATGTATAATAGTGGCTTGTACAGGGTCAAAATAACAAAACTTGTGCGACTGTTATATATGTTATAAATGATTTTCATGGATTTCACTGATCAACTGAGTTATACTTATACTATTTATATATATATATATATCAATATTATAAGCATTAGAGTTTGATACCTGCAACACACTCAGATAAGCCGGGAGTGTTTTTAACATTCATCCAGAGTTTCATTATGCAGATTCATTATGCATTGACAACTTTTGTTAATACATTTAGAATGACTAAAGAACAGACAATACAAAGATTTGTCTGCCCAGTGATGTTGGATGAGTTATGGACTCATTAGGAGCTAGTCACAAGAAGGAGACATGTAATACATGTTGTGTCAAAACTTTTTGCACCTCAGCACTCATTTCCATATGAGTCATTCCAGTGTAATATACCTGTCTCGACAGTCTCCCAAAGTGAGTTCACATGTGTGTCGTCCCAAGTTCAGAAATCCCTGTTTTAGCGAATGGGCTACGTTGGCCAGGACACAGTGAATGAGACCAAGTTCCCTATATAGTTTCGCTGGAGGTTTCTTCCATGAAAGGAGATTTTTCCTCTCTGACGTTGCCCAATTGTAAATAAATTGTGTTTTGTTTGTTTTTGTTTAACTCCTTAAGTTCTCTGTGAGGTCTTAACCTTACTATGTAAAGAGTTTTGCAAAGAGTTTTGCTTGATTTGGCACAATGTACAAGATGAACTGAACTGAATTTAAGTGGAACTTTGCAATTCAATTTTAGATGTAAAAAACCTGTGATCAACAATCGAATAGCAAGTCACAGGTCACAATCGGTGAAAACCACACTTACGCAAGCAAGTTCAAACAGCTATCCACCCACAAACCCTCTAAACCTACTATGACTAATACAGCTTGTAATGTGGCACATGTGCATCTATGAGTAAAGTTCATAATTCTAAACATATTGTTTAAGTATTGACATCTTTTGATTTTTAACAAGTGGCTTTAGCATAGGATTAAGTCCATTTTTTTACATCATCTGCGTGAAAAGGTACAAGGTCAACAAAGAATTTAGGTTTTGTGAGAGATTCCCCCAAATAAAATAAATCCATTAATCAACCACCTAAGTTGCACATTGCACATTGCTTTCAGGAACCCCTGAGGCTTGCACTTGACCAGTAACAGCTGCACATATGCAGTATTTCCTTTTTTTAATGGGGATGTGCGTGACATCAACTGGGGGATATGATCGTGATCATCTGGCAGTGAAACAATCTCACTCTTGGAAATGACAGAGGAGATGACATCACACCTCCCACCATACATCTGGGGGGGTTGCCTCACAGCATCCACTCTTCAGTCAGATGACAATCTATTAATAGACCAGCCAACATAGTTTTACTTTGTTTGTGGCATTTTCACTTTTATTCAAGAAAAGCATCTGAGTACTTATTAGTTTACTGTTAATCATATTATAAAGTGTTTGAGTACAGCTGCTACGTTGCTTAATTGTTATATTTTTTGTACATTGGTTTATGTCCACTCTTGTCTTTGACCGGATGACGTTCTGTTTGGGCTCTTGGAAAACCAAGCATCTCTTCAACAACTAAACATCCTTGCATCATTGCCACCCAGAATACACTTTCTAGGTGGCCAAACCACAAACTCAGTTCGGTTCTGTTAAACAAAGTCAGTGTTGTGTTGTCTGATGTCTGATTGATAACATGTATTTGTGATGTTAATGTTTGATGGTTGATATAAATTCCAAGAATTTTGATGTTGTTGTTCCAACTTAAACGTACTTTCAACTTACTTTCATCCAGGTGCTTTCCTTGTTTTTTTAAACTGGTAATTCATGAATAACTTGTTGACTGTTAAAGTAAGAGTAAGAGTGATTTCCTCTATGTTTACTGATTGCATAACATCTGTAAATACCTATCCAAGGCTTGTACTCATTTTAACTTTCACTTGTCTACGTTTTGATTATAAAAAAAAAACACCAACCGGTAAAATTAAAATTAAGATTCAAAATAAAAGATTGGTAAGATGTATAAGATTTTCTTGCATTTTGTGGGCAGCAAGTTGGTTTATTCCTTAATTATCTTTATCATCCTTTATTCTTACATAATCTTATTTACTCCCTTTCTCCTCCTTTTATAATTCCCCACTCAGAACATTTGGGAATCTGATGATATACGTATCTCGTTTCTCGATCACGTATTTTAAAATGAAGTTTTCTAAACTTGTTGTGTAGCATGAGATAGAGCGAGGGTCCGTGTCATAATATTTTTCACATATGTTTATGTGTTGCTGTCATATCAGATTGTTGTGCTATGATTCAATTGGTCGTCGTGGGTAAAGGATGCATTATTTTTCCTCTTCCTGGTTCTTCTGGGACTTGCATCATCCGATACAAGAGTCTAAATAAAAAGCATGTCTTAGTTGTACAGTAGGGGAAACTGGATTTGATTCGCTTCTGGGCACCTTTAGATCAGGGCATCAGACGAGACGTCTAGGAAACATGGTTTTAACAACATTTGTCAGCTGTAAATTACTACTCACACTAATCTTTAATGGGCAATTAAATACATGAAAGTATTATTTACTGAGCTCCTCATAAAGCATTTGACATTAGATATAGGTCCACCGATCAGCAGCAGGGGACAGTAAGGGCGCTGCTCCGTACGCAGCAAGCAGCGCACACAGTGTGTATATCTGTGTGTGTGTGTGTGTGTGGGTGTGGGTGTGTGTGTGTGGGAGTGTGTGTGTGTGTGTGTGTGTGTGTGTGTGAGTGCTGACACCTGTCGATCACAGCCATTCCCTTTAGGTGACATGATAAACCTTCGACATTTAAGAAAGGTTTTCTGCTCCATCACCAGCCGCTCCCTAACAGAAGATACTTTGAAAAAAAGGTAATGAAATATTTGTGAACACTTTCTCTCCAATTTTAACTTACAATGCACTATATTTACAAAAACTATAAAATAGAGTATTTGAACTATAATGCCCCGTTGTTACTCTCCTGTTTCGCATAGTTTCGTTGTCCTTCAGTGTACCTACAATTAAGGAGCCAACGTGCTACCAAATTGTCTTGCAGACGTGTGTTTTGAACTGATGGGATGATTAAAGAAGTCCGTCAAAGGGACGTTATTCCCCATCATTAAAAACTATGTTAACACTGAGAGACAGATCTCTCCGTGACCGAGGTACTTTCTGTGTAGCATATCCCTCCCAAATCCCAATGAGTCTGGAGACATCTGTGTGTGCACGTTTATATTTGGTCAATAATTTGTCTATGTGGGACTTCGAACAGAAAAACGACATAACAATGAGGAAATGATAAGCCAGAGACTACAAAAAAAGTAAGTAGGCTAGATTTTGATAAGAATACTTCTAGTCAGACTTGGGTAGATGTTTTAACATTTTTCATACCAAGTGTTTAGAGTGTGGCATCATCACTATGCTTTTTAAAATATATTTGTCATTAATTGATGCACGACAGTAATTAAAAAGGCAAGTAAGCAAAACACACAGATCCACGGCCAGCAACAGGAAACTGATGTCCCGCAGGTGGTTTTATAGCAGCACCAGACTTACACAACTGATGCGTCACGGTTTTTAGACTCTTAAGGCTATTTGAACGTCTAAATTAGAGAAAGTGTCATAGATTTCAAATCCTGGAGCTGATTTTTATATCTATGACACAATAAACACAACATAGTCTAATCTCTCTTTAATTATTATTCAGACAGTTACTGTTAAAACATATTTGTGCTGAGGCGTGGGTTGTTATGTAGGTGCACATGTAGAACTAGTGTGTACATGAGACCTTGGCTCCAAAGGTTTATATGGGTCTTATTTTTGGTGCTGTTACGTGGTAGGAGTGGCTAATTGGTGCTATTTAGGCACATCTTTTGCATCCCATTCTCTGATGCATAAGCCTGTTGGATGCTTCAAAAACTGTTTTCAGATGTCTCCACTTTGGGACCTCAAATTAGGTGAGTGGCCACAAATTTGGATCAGATTTGGATTTTTATAAATTTTTTTCTCCCATTTTTGTGAGTGACAGTCACATGATAAATCCTCATAACAAATATGTGGTTGCATACTTTCAGTTTGGCTGATTTGTGGATTCTCCACTGTCATTGGTAAGTTGCACTGATTAATTTTTGTTCATATAATGAAGTTGATGAGTTTGAGGGTCTGTGTCAGTCATATCAAAACACAGTTGTTTTTTATGATTTTCTTCTGTCTTGCTCTGTGACCGGATGCTGCTGATGATATGTGTGTGTGTTGGGTCAGGGGTAGGATGGGACTCCCTGTTGCGGCTACACACACGCACAATAAAATAAAAAAATAAATAAAAAGAGAGGTCAAGAGAGAGAGCGTGTGGAGACATTTTGTGCAGAAATGAATTAGCCATTTATTCCCAGATCATTTTGTATTCTGAGTGTAATGGTTACCTGTGCAGCATTTTGCACATCAATTCTTAAGATCGTGGAAATGTAACCAATAAAAAAAAACTCTCGGACGCCACTTTGTCTGATGTTGTGAAGAGCAATGTGTGCCTGACAGTGGCGCAGTTCGAGCACATTAGTGTCGTTAAAAAAACACTTAAGGTAGCGGAGGTATCTTTTTCAGACGTGCAGGTTCTTAAAAAAAAACAAAAAAAAAACTGAAGGGAGCGGAGGTTGGTGGGTGGGCGACGTTACGCCTCTGTATTGACCAAAGAGCATCTGGTGTGATTTACTGACATTTAGTTGTCTGGGTTATGTACAGTACAAATGTTTTCACGCTTGGAACCAAGTGAATTATAGTTCATCCATGTGTCATTGCAACTTTGCAGGATGACGATGAGATTTCTAGAAAACTTCATTCAAATCTCAGTATTCATATAAAAGTATAAGCTATAGTTTAAAAGTATTATTTGAGTTCTGACTGTAAACCAAGAATTCTCTCTGGTTTTTTGAGTAAAAACATCAGAATTCTGGGTTTACAATCCTCTTCCTTTAACCAGATCAGCAGGTTTAAGTACTTTGCAACCACTGTGTTTTTTGACAGGGCTTGCAGTGGTTGTTGAAGCAAAAGAACACTGTTGCTGCCGGTAAGTATTTCTCTGTTTGTAAGGACCACTGTACATCTGAGACCTTAAGATGCTGTTGTCGATAATATAAAGGATGAGGCTGTGGATTAGGGACCAGTGACTACCTTATGTCAGTCAGGTACCTCAGAAGTGTAGAGTACAAACATGATTGAAGTCTGAAACTGGACTTCTTTCTTGGAAGAACTTTGTCAATCTAGGGGAAGTTGGCTAGCCAAGTGGGCTAGCCCTTTTCGATATCTGACTGATAGCAATCTTTGTAGTTCACATTCAGTAGCTTTGAAAAGTATTCATTACTCTTAACATTTAGCACATTTTACTGTTTTGTACATTTATTTTGAAATATCAATCTGTATGCTACAACTCATAGTGATAAAGTAAAAATTCTGAAAAGTTATAAAAAAATCTAAATCTGAAATCTCTGACTTACAAAAGTATTCACACCTCCAGTGTTTACACAGGACTGTACCTAGCTTGTCACACCTGGATATAAGCATCTTTTCCTATTCTTGCTGGCAGATTGTTTCAAGCTCTGTCAGGTTGGATACAAAGTGTATGTGAACTACAATCTTCAGGTTTCAAGGCTATCTAGTGTTGGTTTTGCAACAGACAGAGACTTCCTGAAGTTACCCCAGCTACAGCTTGACTGTATGCTTTTGTCTGTTGATGTGTTAAAAGGTAAACAATCTCCCCCTGAGTCAGGTCAAACCGAGTGTGTGGCAGGTTTTCTTAAAACATGCTTTTGTATTTGAGAGGGGGGATCTAAGAGATTTGGCTGACATTTCTAGTTTCTTAGTTTGGCCAGACAGCTAACTTAGTGGTTCCTGAAAATGTTTTAGGTTATTCCCTGGGAAAACTCAATGCATGACAAATGTTTTTACAAACTTGTGTTGTCTTGGACTTCTGGATGTGTGTTTTGTCCTCCCATGAATGTTGTTGTGTGACCTTTTGAACTATGTCAAAGTTCAAACAGAATTTACCTAAACACAATTTGATGTGCCACATAAGGGGGCGTGAATACTTTTGTAAAAGAAAGATTTTAAACTTTATGAATGTTAACTTTATAAATTATTGTGTGTAGATTATTGGGCAGAAATGCAATATCTCCCATTTATCTTCCAAATGTGCAACAAGCAAAGGATTATTAATACTATCTGAATGTATTTTTCAGCGATCTTTTGAATGTTTTGGTCACAATATCCTTAGATCTTTAGAGTGTTACTGTTGGTTTTTGTGGCTTCATACCACTGTTCAGAATCTGAGATTTTGGGACTATGCTATTTCAAAAGCTGATCTTTATATAACTGTGTTAGGATTGCAATATAGTTTGGACCTCAGCGATCCATTCCAATGTTTTATTGTCTAACCCTATCAATGAAGTTTTTCACAAAATGAAAATGTCAACTTGCACAAAATAAACATAGCACTGTAGTGAGCAGCTTACCATTAAATAGAATAAGCACATTCAAGGTTTCAAAATCATAACGAAGAATTGAGGAGTCAACCACATTTTACCACCATATCTCAAAATCAGTCAATAAGTCAATAGAGCAATTCCTAAACCCGACATAACGAAACACATGAAAGACCATCAGAGGGCAGTAGAACAAAGGATAATGGTGAAATGTATAAAGACATGACCGGGTGCTACACTGATGTGTATAATAATACATTATCACCAATTATAAGTAGTTCTAATGACTGCAAGTGTTAATAGGCTGGATTATGTTATTGTTGTCATGCAGAAAAACCTGTATGGGACTAGACTATGACATCCGCAAGGCTGTGTGCTGTGAAAATCAGCTGCATCAAGGGGCAGGCCTATCATGTTGTGGAAAGCTGCCGTTTAACCCTTCAGCAGCCACTTGTTGTAAAACAGGACGTGGACCAACATTAACAGGTAGTACCCACACATTTCTGTGAGTTGTAATGTTGTTTTGTGATTTCACTGAAAAGTAGTGTGAGACCTAAATAATAAGTAATAATAATTAGTAGCACACCTAACATAAATAATGCTTTTAGTGGGAGCAATGATGAAGCACAACTTGCATCATCATGAAGTGTATGCTGACTCATCTCTAGAAAAAACAGCAACAGTAATGATTGCGTCATAACCATGGTACTGCAAATATATAATACAGTAAAAAAATACTTACACTGTCAGCACAGAGTATTAAACACATAATTCACTATCACTGTGACATACTGTATGTAGTTAAAAAATAGATTCCAAGAAAAAAAAATAGCATCAGTATGCAGAATGATATAAAATGTGTTCAACTGTTTATTTCAATAAACACATCAAGTTGAAAAAATACAAAAAAACACAAAGAAAAACAAAGAACAAAAAAATTATATACCTAGAAGGACCAAAGCAAACCAAAGTTACCACTCCATACAGCCAACTCCAGGCAAAGCAAAACAAAAGGACAGGCAGAGTTCATAAACCAAGCTAAGAATGCATTAAACAGGCAAGGAGCACAGTGGGGAAACTACACCAGTAACTCAGGGAAAAACACGAACACAGAGACTGTGGCTGGAGAGAGAATTACAGAGCAAGTTCGAAAGTGACTGACATACAGGTTATACTGGCACGAGCGTCAAGCGGAAAATGTGTGTGTGTAACTGACAGTAGTTGAAAGCAATTACCAGAGTGGCTGGGGGTATGTGTGGGTGTATAGTAGGTAAATTGAGGGCAGAGGGAACTGAGTCTGAATTCAGAAAGAGACACCAGGGACTGAACTCCAACATTAACAGTGCATGTGAATTGGATAGAAATATATCTAACTTGCATCACAGCGTGCGTAACAATATCCCCCATGGGCTGAAAACCTCTTGAGTGTGCCAGAGGAAGAGTGTCATTTGTGTCATTGCAAATCAATCCTGTAGGATATTTTCATCTTAGACATTTCTCATTGAAATGAAAGTAGGTAATAGGTCACTTAAAGTAGCATTTGATGCAAACAGATCAACGCTATTCACATAAAACTCCTCCGCAAAGCTCAATGAGTGACAACTGGATGTTGGCAAAGGACTCAACAACATCGTATCGTACAAATGAATTACTTTCAAGTTGAAACAAGTTAATTAACTACCTATACAACTGAAAAACTTTACCCTTTACTTTACCTCAGTGTACACAGTCACCAGTTTATTAGGTACATCTAGCTAAAGCAATGGCGGTTTAACACAACAGTTCTGCAATACATGATCCCTTCATGATGATAGATAGATGTAACTGTCAAAGAGAGGTGTGGAATTTTTTTTGTCATTTTCAGGGTTCTGCTGCTATTAAATACAGATAGACTACTGCGTTCACAGAATCTGAGCATATATACCTAACTTCTTTGGTAAAAATTACAGTGGTCACTACTGCTAACATCATTACGCATTGAGGCACGACGACACCTCATTAATAGCTAATGTTCATTAATAGCTATTGTTCACAGTGGCCCAGTTGGGCTGAGAATGTCTGTGTTCTCTCATCCTTGCATAGTGTACCGTAAATGTAGTATAGACAAAGAGTTTCCTATATAAGAAACTGTTTCCATGAGAAAGTTATCACTGTTTCTGCCAGGGGCTGACAGCTGTGACTGTTCAAATGAAGTTTGTATTTTTTCACCCTCTGTCTGAACCCTCTGGAAAATCCCAGCAACTGTAACACGCAGCACTTTAAGCAGTTTTTTTTAGGTGTTTGATTTGATCTCTGTTTTTACAGCTAATGTTACACATGGTCTAAGTGAAAAGGTGTCACTTTGCTGTGGACTTGAGGCCTATAACCCACTCAATGAAATATGCTGTAATTACGCCATCATTCCCATACCTGTGCCAAATGCTCGGTGTTGTGGTAAAGGTGAGTAGAAATGGTCACCATCATATAGACATACAGTGTGCATTTACAAAACAATATTTTAGACATTCTCAATGTAATGTATACAGTGTCATTAATGTAAAAAAAGTGTTAATTTCAGTGGCAGTAATATGCAGATGTTGACTGTCACATTGCTCTACCTTAAGACAGAAACAAAACTAAAAACATGTACAGCCTGTTTAGACTTGATGTGTCTTAGTTTTGAGTTAAATGTAAATAAAGAACCATCCTGATCTTTTCTACAGAGGCATATGACAAGAACATGCAGCTGTGTTGTGGACCTACTGGTAACAAAACAATCCTGATGAAGAACTCCATTCACCACCAGTGCTGTGGTAATGACCAGTACGACACCAGAACTCAGCGCTGCTGTCAGATAGAAGGTTTTCTTCAGGCACAACGTAAAGATTCAAGCTGTTGTGCAAGTGATCCAGGTACGTGACTAAATGCACAAAATGTTGTCTTTAGTTGTGTCTTCAATTCAAATATTTGTGTAGGAGACTTCTAGCAAATCATTTCAAGCTACAGTATATTCGGATTTTTTGATTGATGAATGTCGTATTGTGAGAATTTATTATCTGCCAACTAAAATCTTTTAAGACATTTCTCTCTAGAAGAGTCAAATTTCACCCGAGACTTAACAATAGTTTTCCAATTTGGTACATCTCTGTAGCTCATAGAAGAAGAAGGTTTTTGCTGATAAAGGTGTGTGATGCCTGTGTGTTCATGTGATCTCTACCTTACAGCTTTCTTGGGATTGGAAGCCAATGACACACGTAGAGAACCAGGAGATCTTTCAGCAAAAGAGCAGAAGGGTGATGAAAGTAAGTAGAGACAACACAAACAGTACAAACCTTTAAAGTTCAGTAAACAACACAGTATTTTAAAGAACTACATGTTACATTTATGCACAGTATTGTGATTGAACAAACAGAATCATGTCAGTTGAGTTATGAATGAAATAAAAGTGACATCGCAAGAAGGACCCAGGTTTGAATCCACAGGT
>JAUYWH010000076.1:0-14153 GCA_034779795.1 Ctenopoma multispine
GATGCAGAATGAAACGTCTCTACTTGGAAGAAAGAAGTCCAGTTGCCATGACTCAATCCTCAGACAACTTTACCTGATGACTAGATGAGAATCTTCAGACACATTTATCAAACAAATACATGATGATGCATTTTATAAATTAAATATCTAACAAATTCATAGATCCAAGACAGGCAAGGTTTACTGTTCTTCATAAATGCCTGTCTGTTAAGGACTTCAGTGTGTTTACATGCACTCAAGTAACCAGGCTACAGTTAATTTTCTTGAGTAAACAGGAAACCTGGTTTCCATATTCAGTTTAAAGAAATCTAATTTTTCCCAGAAAACCCAGACTTCTACTCAACCATTTATGTAAGAGTGCTTGATGTGTTCCACTGATATCTGACCAGACAGATTTTTTTTAAAGGGATCATATAAAAAGATCCAAGCTTTAGCCAGTTACTAGTTATTACTGGTGTCAAATGTAAAATCATGTTTTTATAGTACTGAAATTTTGTAGAAGTGGAGAAGAACTATAACGTAACATGCAATAAAAATATTCAAGTAAAATACAAGTACCTAAACACTGTACAGCATACTTAAAGCTATAATATGAGGTTTTGAGGAATAAAGTCAATGTTTGCATGGGATTCAAATCCACTATGCTCTCCTGACCAGCCCATCAGGTAAAACTCAACACAAAACATGGACTGCATCCATCCACATTTAGATAACACCAACTGGACTACTCTGTGGAACCAATTTCTATTAAGTACTGTTGCTTTAAGTTATCTAGTGGTTAATGAGACATGGTAACATTGCACAGATTGAAACTGATCATGTGTGGTTAGATATTGGGTGTGTCTCTGAAGTGTCTTTGCCAAATGCAGAAGCAGGTGTTTATATTGAATGGAAGGAAGAGAGGGAAAATAAACTGAGATTATTTATTCTGGGAGAGATCAAATCACATGGACTTTCAGTCATGGCTTTCTACAAGATGATCTGTGTGGTAACTCTGCTGGCTCTACTGACACGAGGTAAAGGCAACATTCACTGTAGTGTACAGATCTGGATGAATTAGTGATGTGGCTATGTGAGAGGAATATGTAGTTTTTTTAACCAAGTAACAGTAGCATGATAGCATCATATAGAGTGAATGAGTGAGTGATAAGTAGCAAATTGTATAAATACAGTAGATATTTACATACATATATAAATATTCATAGAGATAGATAGGGAAAATGTAATGTACTACACTACTACAAAAGGGAAAGAGAGAGAGAAAAGAAAAAATGGAATTCTGTGGGCTATGGGCAAGTATGTTATTATAATAATAATAACAATTATTATTAATATAATGACATGGCATAATCATAGGTTTCCGGTGTGGTAGATTTAGCCTTTAGCAAGCTAACTAATGTTAGTAACAACTACATTTTATGAATGACACAGCAATTAAACATATCCAATAAATGATACACTATTCTTTATCTTTACAATAATACTGTTGTGGATGTCTTAGCCACGACAGTCCAGCCCATCAGCCCCTGACACAACTGGTTCTTAGTTTTAGATCAGCTAAGATTTGGTGCCACTCTGGAACCAGTTTCCCTGACCAAGATTTGGTTCATTGGCTGTCAAAATAAAAACAAAACCTGTTTAAAAATTAAGCACTGGTCCCAAACCAGCCCTGGAAATGGTTTGGTGGAAAAGGGGTAACTGTGGCCTGAAGGTTGTCAACTACCTTGTTAAAACAGACTCCAGACTGGAAAAAGCCTGTGCAGATTTGTCGTGTAAACTTCTGGATACCACACTTTGCTTGTTCGTTGTTGCTGCTGCTGACCTGATTATTTCTCCTGTCAGGTTTTCGTTTTAGCGTTTTAGAAAACTATGAGTCATGTGCTAAAGTGCAGGGAAAGTCAGAGCTCTTGTGAGAATTAAAAATTAATGACCTGTTGAGTCTAATTAAGGTGTGCCCCTCCCTGTTTGTTGATACTCCATCGTAAGCACAGTATTGACGCGGGAGAGGCCCAGCCTGTTAGACAACATTTTCAGCATATGTATGCACACAAGTTCAATACATTTTGGTCAATAACATCAATGAACCCCGGTCTACTAGCTGGTTTCCCCAATATCTGTTGGTGAAAAAACAGACTGACATTGTACTGGTCTAATTTAATCCTGTTTAAGTGTGAGTTTGCAAAGGCAATACCAACTTATCTGGGTAGTTGACCAAGGTCAGGTTTGCCCCATTAAAGCTAAGGTCTGAGCAGTCGATTTTCTGTTCTGAACACCAAAAAAGTGCTCGCCCGCATCTTTGGTGTGGTGGGCTATTATCACAGTTTTGCTAGAATTTCTCCAAAAGACTAAACTCCTCAGTTGAAAGATGAAATTTGACTGGTCCCCTCAATGACACAGAGAATAATTCTGTTGTCGAAAAAGAAGTGCTGGCACTCACTTAAGCAATGAACCACTTTTAAATGTATGTGTGCAGTTCAGTAAGTCCCCTGGTGGTGTACACAGATCATAATCCACTAACTTCTTTGCACTGTTGCTGGAACTGGGAGAGTGTTCCACGCTTTATCGTGCTTACCTATTAGTACACTGAACAATATAACTAGTTGTATCTGTTGAAGTAGTAAGATTAGCAACAACTAACAGCTGTCAGTGAACATTAGTAAATACAATAAACTTTTTGTTTCTTTGTTTTCGATTTTTCAGAGTCTCATTCACAGTTGGATGGTAAGTTTCTATCTAAGCACATTTCTGAGTGCCATTTCCTCCTATCATATTTTAAATATCTTGTTGGGACATCTGTTGGGCAGATATGTGTATAGGTAAATTTGTAGTATAGTTGTCAGAAACAATTAAAACATCTTGGCAAATTATGAAACCTTAATTTTTCAGAAACCTATGACAGGCCAGGGAGGGGAGCTTATTGCTCACCCTGTTTTGTTTTGTTTTGTTTTTTGTATCTCTTCAGTGTGTGGTCTGCCTCCTCTCAACACCAAGATTGTTGGAGGACAGGTGGCTTCTCCAGGCAGCTGGCCCTGGCAGGTCAGTCTGCACAAGTTTGGGAACCATTTCTGTGGAGGATCCCTCATCAACAATGAGTGGGTGCTGACTGCTGCTCACTGTACCACAGGGTGAGAAGTAAATGAACTATGACAAAAACGATGGAAAACAACTACAAGGAGATATACTGTATAAAGAATTATTTGCATTCACATTGTGTCTCTTTCAGTTTATTTCAGGTTGAAGATGTTAAATTGTGACATCTTTTTGACGTCTCTTGAACATACTGAGAGTTTTGGAGGTCTCAATGACAACATATGAAAATAGTCTACATGTGCAAACTGAAGCACCACAGAAAGAAAGACTTAAAATGGACTTGTGTGCTAAAGTGTTTTTAAAAGCAGTTCTGCTTTTCATGCTTTTGCCTTGTTTTGTTTCTATCCTGATTACCCCAGCATAAGCGCAAGCAATGTGACTGTGTTTCTGGGTCTCCAGAGCCAGGACTTATCCAACCCCAATGAGCAGTCTAGGATGGTAACACAATTAATCGATCATCCCAACTATGACTCCCTTACTTTGGACAATGACATCTCACTCCTGCAGCTTGCATCACCAGTGACTTTCAGTGACTACATTCTGCCCATATGCCTGGCAGCGTCAGGCAGCACCTTCTACAATGGCACTAACTCCTGGGTCACTGGCTGGGGTACCACCGCAAATGCATGTGAGTCATAAAGCAAATGGAGTACACACTCTTTCAGAGACAGCAGGCAGGATATTCAGAGTGTCCTTGGGCAAGACACTAAATACCAAGTTGCTCCCAGTGGGAGTGCTTTGAGTACCATAAGGTAGAAACCATTTACAAAGTAAAAGTGTCTGACAGGGAAATGACATACAGATAACTGATCTTTTCTGTGAGATGTAGCAGTAATCAGTTTGTCCTGATCATGGTGTTAAAGAAAAGGTGACCTGTGAAGTTTCCTTGTAACAATGTGAATATGTTATTTTCATTGTAAAACAATTGGAAAGCAAGTTTATAAAATATTTCAACTTACTATAATTTTACCATATTGGTAAATGTTACAAATTTTTTAAACTAAATTTGTGTGTCTCTAGCTGATGTTATTTCACAAGACCTAAGGGAAGTAGAGGTGCCAATTGTGGGGAACAGACAGTGTAAGTGTGACTATGGAGTGGGCCGAATTACAAACAACATGATGTGTGCTGGGTTAAGTGCTGGAGGGAAGGACTCCTGTCAGGTAATCACTTTCACTGTGTTTGTGTCAGATTTTACCTCCTGCAAAGACTGTTTCTCCTAAATATTAAATTCTCCTCAAAGGGAGACTCAGGAGGTCCAATGGTGAGCAAACAGGGCGGTGTCTGGATCCAGGGTGGAATTGTGAGTTCTGGCGATGGCTGTGCTTTGCCTAATTTCCCAGGAGTCTACACCAGAGTGTCTCAGTATCAGTCCTGGATCAACAGCCAGATCAGCAGCAACCAGCCGGGCTTCATCACCTTCACATCCACTGGGACTGATGGTGACCTCAGTGTCTCCTGTGCAGGCCTACCACCACCTCCAACCACCACAACAACAACTACCTCCTTATCAACCACCCTCCCTCCAACCACTTCCACTTCAACCACCGTCCCTCCAACCACCACCACTTCAACCACCTTTACATCGACCACCCTCCCTCCAACCACCTCTTCAACCATCTTCCCTCCAACCACCACCACTTTAACTACCCTCCCTCCAACCACTTCTACTTCAGCCACTTCTGCATTAACCACCCCCTCATTGACCATCCCCACTTTAACAACCCTCCCTTTTGCCATCTCTAATTCTTTCACTTCAACCTTCCTCCCTCCAGGCATCTCTACTTCAACCACCTCCACATCAACCAACAACACTTCAGCCACCCTGCCTCCAACCACTCACCCTCCGGGCATTTCTACTTCAACCACCTCCACATCAACCACCACCACTTTAACCACCATCCCTCTAACTACCATCACTTCAACCACCCTCCCTCCAACCACTTCCACTGCAACCACCCTCCCTCCAACCACTTCCAGTGCCACCACCCACCCTTCAGGCATCTCTACTTCAACCACGTCCACATCAACAACCACCACTTCATCCACACTCCCTCCAACCACTTCCACTACAACCACCCTCCCTTCAGGCATCTCTACTTCAATCACTTCCACATCAACCACCACCACTTCAACCACTTCTTCTTCAGCCACTTCTGCCTTAACCACCCCCTCATCAACCATCCCCACTTTAACAACCCTCCATGCCATCTCTAATTCAATCACTTTCACTTCAACTTCCCTCTCTCCAGGCATCTCTACTTCAACCACCTCCACATCAGCCACCCTGCCTCCAACCACCCACCCTCCGGGCATTTCTACTTCAACCACCTCCACATCAACCACCACCACTTTAACCACCATCCCTCTAACTACCATCACTTCAACCACCCTCCCTCCAACCACTTCCACTGCAACCACCCTCCCTCCAACCACTTCCAGTGCCACCACCCACCCTTCAGGCATCTCTACTTCAACCACGTCCACATCAACAACCACCACTTCATCCACACTCCCTCCAACCACTTCCACTACAACCACCCTCCCTTCAGGCATCTCTACTTCAATCACTTCCACATCAACCACCACCACTTCAACCACTTCTTCTTCAGCCACTTCTGCCTTAACCACCCCCTCATCAACCATCCCCACTTTAACAACCCTCCATGCCATCTCTAATTCAATCACTTTCACTTCAACTTCCCTCTCTCCAGGCATCTCTACTTCAACCACCTCCACATCAGCCACCCTGCCTCCAACCACCCACCCTCCGGGCATTTCTACTTCAACCACCTCCACATCAACCACCTCCACATCAACCACCACCACTTTAACCACCATCCCTCTAACTACCATCACTTCAACCACTCTCCCTCCAAGCATCTCTAATTCAACCACTTCCACATCAACCACCCTCCCTCCAACCACTTCTACTTCAGCCACTTCCGCATTAACCACCTTCTCAACAACCATCCCTTCAGGCACCTCTACTTCAATCACCTCCACATCAACAACCACCACTTCATCCACCCTCCTTCCAACCACTTCCACTACAACCACCCTCTCTTCAGGCATCTCTTCTTCAACCACCTCCACATCAACACCATTAGGTTTATTTTGTAATGCTCTTCATTGAAGCTTTATGATAATCACTATGAGTGAAACATTCAAACTAGAGAAGGGCGATATATCGAACATACTCAATTTTGTTCCATGTGCAATATAGTAAATGACAATATCGTGACTATCAAGTATAGATTCTAAAGCTAAATAGACAGTATATATATATGTATGTATGTATGTATATGTACAAATATGTATATATATATATATATATATATATATATATATGTGTGTGTGTATGTGTGTATATATGTGTGTATATATGTGTGTATGTATATATATATATATATACGTATATACATACACACACACACACACACACACACACACATATATATATATATATATATATATATACGTGTATATATATATACTGTATATATATATTGTGTTTTATGATATAGGTTACAAATTTTGCGTTATTATTTTTAGGCCATATCGCCCTGCCCTAATCAAACCCAGTACTTTTAAGTTTTTTAATATCTGAAATATTCCAGGTTTGACTGCACACACTCTCATCATTAAATAAAACATTAGCTAAATTATTTGGTCCAGGTTTAGTGGAGAGTTTTTATTTTTTGTACCTTTGACATTTTTGTCCAGCTGTGGTCTGTGGCCAAGCCCCGATTAATACCCGCATTGTGGGAGGGACCTCAACAGTTGGCATGTGGCCGTGGATGGTGAGCCTACAGATGAACGGAAGTCACATGTGTGGTGGGACTCTGGTGGCTGTGGACTCTGTGCTGAGCGATGCCAACTGCTTCATAAGGCAAGACTCCTGATACCTGACGTAATGATTTGGATGATATAATGCCAGCTTGTTCAGGCTGCTGTGTCAAACCTTTCACCAGCAAGTTGTTTTGATACTGTGACATCACCTAAATATGAAATCCAACACACAGGGATGAGCTATCACCCACACAGAGCTCTGTTCTGTAGTGTGTGCTTATACTGCAGCCAGTTGGCAAACAAAGCAGGATGTTTGTTTTCTTCTGTCAACCAGCATAAAGGAATAAACTTTATTTCTGTTAAAGACTACACTAAAAATGAGTCAGAAAAAACATAATACCAGCTGTTTAGTTTTTAAAAGTCTAAGTCTTAGTTTAGTTATTTTTTCTCTCACAGTTCATCCAAACCGTCTGACTGGACTGCAGTTCTGGGTCGTTTTGCACAGAACGGCTCCAACCCCTTTGAGGTGACGCTCAATATAACATATATCACTCTGAGTAACTTGACTGGGTCTAATGTAGCAGTGCTACGTCTGGGATCCCAACCCACCCTGTCCAACTACATCCAGCCCATCTGCCTGGACAATGGACAAACGTTCCCCGTGGGCACAACGTGTTGGGCTGCAGGCTGGAGCTCTGGACAAGGAGGGGGTGAGTCCTGAATACACAGACACAGTAATGCTAACTCTCTGCATCATTTCATCTCTTTAGATTAAATGTGGTACAGACAGTGTTGATCATGGTATGATTCAGATGTTCCACTTCTCACCACTTTCTTATGTTTCCATCTTTAGTGGAAGAGATTCTGCAGGAGGTCCAGACAACTGTGGTGGATTGTGGGAACGCATCAACAAGTGACAGTATTTGTACAGGATCTTTTACACTGAGTCAGGTGAATAGTGAGATTTTTTTTCTTACTATAATAATTCACATTTAAACATTACAGGGTCCCAAAAGTTCCAAAACCAAAACATCTATTAACAAAGGTTAGCTGTTTCTGGCTAAGCTGATGCCTTGTTGCGGCTTCATATTTACTCTAAAACGAATGGTACTAAACTTCTCATCTTATTATCAACAAGAAAGTAAAAAAGTGTTTCATAAAATGTCAAACTATTCATTTAAAGCATAAGAAAGTATTGACCATATTTAATAAGAGAAAAAAAACATTAAAAAAAAAGTTCTTATCTGTAGTTTCACAAAAATATGTGACTGAATGTACACTGCAGAATAAGAACAGGGTTAATGCTGCTTGTGTGTTTCAGGGTGATTTTGGTGGTCCAATTATGTGTAAGCTGGACAACTCTTGGTTCCAGGCAGCGGTGTTAACAGTTTCAACAAACAGCCCCACCACCACAAGGGCAGCTCCACCGATGGTCTTCACCAAACTGAACTACTTTGACAACTTCCTGGTTCAGATACTGGGGATATTTTTGTCTCCAGCCTCCAAGAGCAACACTACCATAACTGCCACCACTGTAACCACCCCTATGCCCAACAGAGGGGGCACTCCTGCTGTCTCCTTCTTCCTTTATCTCCTTATCTTCATCATGTGTCTACACTTCTTTCTATAGAGACCTCCACTATTATCTGTAAAATAGTGATTTGCATGATGTGACAGGCACAAATTAATGTAAAATATCTTAAATTTGACAGACATTGTAGACCCCTAATTTACTAGGCTAAGATGTTCTGCTCTGTACACACAACCGTCTATCCTGGAAGAGGTATCGCTCCTCTGTTGCTCTTCCTGAGATTTCTTAAATTTTTTGTTTTGTTTTAATTGTTTTTTTTCTGTAGTATTTTTTTGTTATTCAGAGGATAGATGGTGTCACTGTTGGACAGATTGCATGACCAAAAATTGGTAAAGAAAACAAAAGAAACATACTGACAAGAAAAACACTTCACTTTCCACAGAATCTATTTTAGATCCATAAAAAAATTTAAGCCAGTCATTGAATTGTCAGAACAAAGAGACCCTGAGCTTAAAAAAAACCCAGAAACGTCAACTACAAAGTCCAGAAACCACTGATGTGAGAAACATCCAACCAGATCTTTAGATTCTGCTGCTCTGCAGAAAGATAGTCTGGACTGTAAATGCTTTGTCTAAATGTCTAAAAAGAAGGATGTAAATTAAGTGTGTAGGATGAAGAATTTTCTAAGCTGCTCTGAACAAATGCATCACATATATGTATGTTTAGCAGCATTTTTTGAAGCTTCCCAGAACATAAATATTTGAACTTATTTAAAAACATTTAACTTACAGAAGTTTATTCAGTTTTTCCTCAGAAAGAATGATGGGAATCTCAATTTTTTTATTTAAAAAAAAAAAAGAAAACACAGAAAGAACATGTCAGAAGGAGCAACACTCTGAAGGCTTTGCCGTTCATTTGACTATTTAATCAAAATAAAAAGTGGTATAATACAAAAGGCATCTTATTTTCTAAATGAAGCTATTAACAGCAGGTGATGTACATCCCCTTCACAGAGCCATGAGTACTAAAGATGTTCTTTCTAGTTTTTATGTTAAGTTTTAACATTCTGCAACAAAAATGCTGTTATAAGTCAAATTATCATAAGTGAATTTGGTGTGGACCATAAGACAATAAATGCTGTGAGATGATCAAATTTGTCAAACAGTACTGAGTAGAGAACTATTGTTTTAATACAGGGGTGTCCAAACCTTTTTTAAAGAGGGACAGATTTGATGTGAAGATACCTGGGGGCCAGTGGTCCCTTCAGACATTTTTAACAGTAAAAGTTACATACAAATGTACTGCTTTATAACAATTAGATATTCATTGCCACAATGATAATTTTTAAATGGCACTTTGGCTTGGGCTAGTCTGAGCCAAAATGCCAGGGACGATTTTTTCCTCCCAGTCCATCCCTGGCCATATATAGTACATTATAAAACCACAACTGTGGGCCACATGCCTGTTTTATGATCACACTGAAATGTAAAACAAATTTTGCATCAATATGTATAATAGTAGTTAATTCTTTGGTTATTTTAACTCAATTAATTATCCAGAATATATATAATATCACAATATATACTGTGATAAAGAGTTTTATCTGCATCACCCAACCCCAACTATAGCTCTGATTTATCTTCAACATGTGCAAGCAGACTTGTAGGAGAAAATTCTGTTAATTAAGAAGGGTGTGCCATCTGATGATAGTGACAGAAAGATTTTCAGTGTTTATTTCAAAGAGAAAATGTAAAAAAAATAAAAAGAAAGAGTGAAGTAGACATGTTGACACTCAACCAGAACTCAGAGACAGAGTAAATGCATTTCATAACTTTCTTTTACTTCATCCTTATCTCAAAGCAGAGGCAGTTGCAGGACTCACAGGCAGGAGGCTGACAGGTACAGGCACAGTCCCACTGGACACACTGTATGAAAACAGTTCATGCAGAAAATGATGTCTTTTAGCTTTTCTATAGTGTTTCTTGCCAGTGCGTCAACTATGTTGTGTGACTACATATACTAAATTACAATCAGAAGTTATAATGACATAGTGTTGGCAGCCTAACATTTCTGATAAGCAGAAGCAAACTGGTCACATTTGTGAGATGACAAGTTTTGAATTCTCTGACCAAGCTATGTTGTGAAAGAAGTTAATTTGGGAAGCGTTTTTCACAACACTTTTTTTAGATGAAACCCTCTGGCTCAGAGACCAAAAGGCTCAGTTTTTAAATGAATACACATTGGTCTTAAGTATTCACAGGTAAGTGAGAGAAAGAGAAACACTCTGCCCTACACTACAATAAGCCAAAACTGATAGTCTCCCCATAAATAATGAAATGATTGCACTTTTAGAAAAGACCATCACAAATACCACATACATGGAAGCTGATTTGGTGTAAATGTGGTGAAACCTTATTGGTAAAGGTAGAGGGTTTGGGTGTGACTTACAGTCGAGGAAGGGCACGAACTGCTCAGACATGAGCCCATGGTTGGTAGGCGACAGTCACACATCTGACCCAGTCTAAAGCACTGTTCACATACAGAAATGTTTGGACAGCAGTCACCACATTTTGAAGAACAACGGTCCTGTGGTAGAGAGAGAACATCAACTATGAAAATATGCTCCCAGATGCTTAATTGAAAGTCTTAAATCATACGTATCATTCCCTGTAAGACACTGACTGTTACACTGTTAGTGTTACAAGTTTCTAGAAAACAGATTAGACAAAAGGTTAAACTAAATTATTAAATAAAAGCACACTGTTATGCACTTTGAACACATAATTGAAGAGCATGCAATATATCCAGTACATTTAGGCTTAACCCCACCAATAATACATTTAGTAAAAAATAATTTTCCTGTATTTTCAAGAGGACTAATCTATTGTGAACCCTATTGTTTAATCCCTGGTGTTTATTATGGCCTGCACATTTCCCCAAATGTTCCAGTCATACATGAAAAAGAACTTAAATAGCCTCAGACAACTTCAGCACTGCAAGTCTAAACACCAACATATTATCAAGATACTAAAGATGATGGATGTTTGGTGTTCATACTGGTGGTCAAAACCAGACAATGGATATTAGTGCTCTTCAGTTGTGTGCAAGCTGCAGTAAACAATATTTACAGACTAAGAAGAATGGCCTCTCTGCTTTGTGGTAACTGTACTAACCTTGAGACAGAATCGGATCAACAGCCCAATCCCCAGGATGATCATGTAACAACTTACAGTAATCATCAGCACTGCGGGGAGAGGGATGGCAAGCCCCCAAATGGGCAGCACCTGAGGAACCAAACCAAAAAAAACATCGAACTGTGTCTAACAGACTACAGACGAGGAAATATTACATTACTTGTATTTAGATAAAACAGCCAGAAACGTCTTACTTGCATTGTCTCTTTTTGAGAAGACATCTTTCACTGTCACAGGACTCACATCTTGGGGAAATCTGACAAGAAAAAAAAATTATTTAGGTTTTTCCATAAGATTCCTGCAACAGATCGTGGACTAAATACCTTGAAGAACTGAGCCCTGAGTGTGGTCACATGAAATAACGATATTAGTTTTTTTACTTTTTACTGCAATTTTTTCATCCTTACTTTACTTTTAGTGCCAAAAACACTCTGTACCACTGCACTGTATATAGCAAAAATATTCAAATATTAAACTTACTGGACTTCCTGAAAGAGGTTCATGCATTGGGAATACTTTCACTTTACCACAGTGTGCTGATGCAGCCTTAGTTTTAATTAATTACAATATGTAATGCATAACATCTACTTGTAATGGGTTAGTTTTACATTATTTTTGAATTTTGCTGGAGAAAAGCATGCAAATATTTTATATAGAGCTAATTAGTAAAAAAGACTAAATATGTGCAAATATTGCATAAGCAGAGTGGGAGAAATAACACTGCAAATACAGTATTAAGGATGTGTTTGTGCACCTAATAGTGTGTCCATTCATGAACTGTGTTAAGTCAAGTGCAGAGATGCATGGATCTGCGTGTAGTAGTGTAGCCACAGAGATACGTTTGTTTAAGTGTGATCTCATTTCAGTTTAAAAACAGATTTAAACTGGCATCGATTATTAATATCTTAATAAAGATGGTCAGAACATTTCTAAGTTAAAGTCTAATAATAAGAACAAGATAATAAACATGACACAATAATAAAAGAAATGACAGAAAATGTTTAACATCACGTCAGAGGTGTAATTTTTAAGTAGAAGCGTTGTATCACATTCTCAGCAAGATTAAAACTGAGACTAGTAAAAAACGTTACAGACCGTGTCATTTCATTTTAACCACAGCTAACGCTAACAACTTACCGTTTTGAAGTGATTCTGTATTTTCATCGACGTGTCATAAGTATCGACGCTGGTACTTTTGACTTAAGGTCACATTCTTCAGTTTCTATTGTTAACTGTGCAAAAAATGTCAGATTATACAGCGTGCGTCTGAAAACAATTTAGGGTTAGCGGGTTAGCATAAGGCGGTAGCTGCGTTACCCTGGAGTCGGACGGATCTCTCGAATGGACAAAATAGGTGCAGGGAAGGGCAAACGCGAAACGCAACACACTGCATATACCTAAACTACAATACACCAAACTGATGGTATAATATTCAAAATAAGGATGTTTCATTAATTATTTTGAGTATTTGAGTAATCATGTAAGTTACTTGTAAGAATACAAGATGGTTTCTTGAAGTAACCCATCTTGTATTCTTGCTCCATGTTCCAAAGTGAAATTATGTACTTTTTATTCGCTACATTCATCTTACAGCTGAGTTAGCCATTAAGATTTTGATGTTACAATATTAAAAAAAAACTGATGAACAATGAAAAACTGATGCAAGGTAAAACATCTCCAAGATCAGAAAAACAAATCCAGTTGTCACTGAACAGCATTTTGTGTTTGTTTAATATAACCTGGACGACAATGAGAATCTTCACAGACATAAAAAAAACTTTTAAACAATTAATCAGTTGACAGAAAATGAGATCATGAGATCATGTTAATTATAAATTTCCATATCAAAATTTTTAAATATCCAATATAATTTTATGTGATGGAGAACAATTGAAGTGGCTGTAAATTCAAAGTATATACAAGAAAGGTTCCATTATTGCTACCATACCTTTACATTTTTCTTTACATTGATTTCTAGGCCCATGTTTATTATTTTAAATAAATTAAATTCAATGATTTATTGATGTTATGGACAGGGGTCATGGCCATGCAGACCTATTAACAGCATGCTGTGACGCACTGTATTCTGACACCTGTCAATGATGGACAGCGTTTCAGTTTTCTCACAGCATAACTACCACCAGGCCATTTTAATGTTTGCGTTCCTCCATAGATATGCCTCCCCAGAACATAAACTGAACAATGTTGCAGGCAGCAAAACATTCACCGCAACCTGGGGCCCATTTCAGATAGCAGGTTTAACAAACTCTAAACCAAAACCTGAACTTAAGGTTGGCCAACTCTCAGCTGTCAAACTCAGAGTTTTTGTTGTTGTTGTCGTTAAAAATTTGTTCAATCAACTCTGAGTCAAAGTTAACCAGAGTTAAACTCGTGCGTGAGGATCTAAAAAGCCCTCATCAATGGATCACAGATAACGATTCACCATGGTAACCAGTGGATAAAAGGTTGGCTCCTCCTACTTCTCCCCAGTAGAATTGGATCTTTTAATGACTGCATATGCAGAAAATGAGCATATTTTAAAAAGA
>JAUYWH010000077.1:0-14139 GCA_034779795.1 Ctenopoma multispine
AAACGCTGCATATAAAGTTTCATTACACTAACAGGATGTTGTAGACAAAAATACGTTGTCTGTAAACAAATTATTCAAATGTTCAGTATCAAACTATTTGCGACTTGTCATTTACGCTGATTGTGAACAAATGATCATTATGTAATCTGGTCGTAAATACATTCCTAAGAAAATGTATTTTTGTATATGAACGTAATTTTTAGGAGCCTGCGGACAGCAGAGTCCACATATCTGCATCATAGTATCAATATCACTCACATCTTTTGATGTGAAATTGTTGATTTGAGTGGCTGAAGCCAAATTAATGCTTCATCAGCAGTGAAAGCAAATTAATCAAATGAACCATTTAGTGTTTAGTGTTTCATCAGACACTGTTCTTTCTTTGGATTTATACATTAATAACTAATGTGTGCCCTCTGTACCCAGAAGTGTAGATGGAGTCATGACCAGGTACTGAAGGCAGTGGCATACACAATCTGCACAGGAATCCAGCAGAGTAAACATTAGACCCCAGCATAGCCTTTATTAGAGAAACTCACCATCACATTCTCAGACTCATTTATTCTAAGACCTGAACACACAGACCATCAGTTGTCAACTGCTACAATTAGACAAATACAATTTGCTGTGGTTGTTAACAGGAACTGAGTCAGATGTCAACTGCTACAATTAGACAAATACAATTTGCTGTGGTTGTTAACAGGAACTGAGTCAGATGTTGTCTCTCTGCTGTTCAGACATTCAGTCCTCAGTCCTCCAGACAACATGAAGACTCCATGTGTCTCTCTGCTCCTCGCTGAGTCCAACACTTCTACTAGAATCATCCAGTACAGAGAAAAGTCACATGTCCACTGGAAGATTTCACTGAGTCTGAACTGACCTTAAGACCTGGATTCAGACTTGTCTTCCTTTACTTTGACATGTCTAAAGTAGAACTGAGGACATGTTTGTCCTCTCTGGATCTTTACACCACTGCTTCAGTTTGACAATGATTTGACTTTGAAATGTTTGGTTTGATTCAGAAGGAAACTTGTTACCAACATTTTCACCTGTCCTCCTGTTCCAGGTGTGTCTGTGCTGCTGCTGTCTGGACTGACTGTTTCTGCAGGTGAGATGATGATCTGTTACAACAGAACACGAGACAGAATAAAATGTCAAGTAATCAGATATAAAATAGAACAAGTAAATAAAGAAATTGAGAAAATAAAATGATTAAGGCCCTACAGGGAAATAGCTGTCAAAAAGTGTTAAAAATGCTTAACAATCAATCACTATAACAATGCAGTAGAGTATTATGTACATAGTGTTGTATGTATTAAAAAAGCTCAAGGAAGAAGAAAAAGAATTGATTCTTTATTGATCCCCTTGGTGATGAGATATTCTTGGTGGACAGGCTGCCCCATTTGGCACCAAGGGACACCTCAACATGTATCCTGCTGGAACTAGGAACCATATCAGCTATACATATGTTTGTAAGCCTGTCTCATTGTTTGTGGAGTGCCTAGAGTGTTACACAGAGGTTGGAACATCAACTGCTGAAGGAGATGCTCAGGTCCTTAACAGTCTTGTGCAGGTGGTTGAGAGGTGAGTGAGAGGTAACTTCCTCCTCTCACCCACTTCCTCTATAGACTCAAAAGGACTGGCCAGGACAGAGCTGGCCTTCTTCATCAGTCTGTTTAGTAATTTTCTCTGAAAGCTGCCACCTCCCCAGCAGACAACTGCATAAAGGATTGCAGAGGCCAACTCAAATGTCTAATCATTTTAACAGTGAACATCTGCTTTCACAATTTTCAAAATGTTTTCCACAGATGAACCTGTTCCTTCTCCACCTTATGTGACTGTGTTCAGAATCATCATCCACCTCATGGTCTTCTGTCCGTACTTTATCTTTACTAGTCTGATGGTGAACATCTGCTACAGCAGGAAGTCAGGTAGTAACACTAAGTCTGAGTATGTGACGTCTGTTTCAACATGTATTATAAAGAACAGTAAAAACATTTACAATACAGTCTATTCAATTTGTTGCTTTTAGAAACTACTAATGTCAATGTAGATTTAATAGCAGATATTTTCTATTTTATCCACAAACTGAAACAAACTCTGTAAAACATTATAAAACATGTTTAACATCTTTTTAAGCTGAAATCTGTGATTTTTCTGTACTGATATAGAAGCTTCTCTGGCAGCAGATCCAGCTTCAAGTCTCATTAGACACAGTTTGACTTAATGTGGACTCGTTATCAGACTCGTTGTAGTTGTTACTGACACAGTTTGATCTTAGTGATGATGAAAGACGACTGTTCCACAGCAGATACACTTACTGTGTCCTGACAATAACAAACATTCACTTTATGTCTCCACCCACAGGAAACAAACCAGCTGCCTCCATGGAGACGACCCCACCTGCTGGAGGTGAAGAGTATGACGACATTGCTGCTGATGTCACCACTGAGCATGACGTCACAGCTGCACGCTGACATCATCACTTCCTACATATTTAATATACAGCTGAAACTATTTGTTGATGAGAGAGAAGATTGATCTGCAGCCATTTACATCCATGGATTCATTGTTTGATCATCTAGTCAAATATTTTCTCCTTTTAAATTCAGAATCAGATTTTAGATTTTCAGATTTATTGTTCATGTTTGCACATGTGCTGAAAGTTAATTTGTCTTCAGCTGATTGTGTCTCTCTAGTGACTCACAGAATAAGTAAGAAAAGGAAAACAACAATGTAATATCCCAAAAATAGTATTTACTGTAACAAATATACAGAATCCTGATATAATACACAAAATTAATAAACAACGTACATTAACAATGTTTGTTAATGACACTTTTTTAGCCACCGGGATTATGATGGATTTTTTTTAGATCTCTGGTACAGTGAGTGTCTATAGACAGCTGAAAAAGTCTATACCACACTGGTGAAAGATCCTCTGCAAATGTCTTGAGGAGAAAAGCTGACATGTTTTCTGGCCCTGCAGGTTTTCTTTTATTCAAAGTTTTAAAAACCGTCACTGCTTGAGGATCAATTACAATCCTATCCTTGTTCAAATTGTACTTCACATTCTCTAGAACTGCACAACATTCTCTTTAATTGTCTGTTTCAAAACGTAGATAAAAATTATTCAGTTCATTTGCTCTCCCTCTTCTTTATGGGTGGCCAGAGCATTCTTTTTAGTGTCCATATTAGTTATACCTCTGATGGTATCCCACAGCTTTTTTGTGTTGGAATTGGACAGCTCCTCCTCTTCCCACACCTTGTATTGCTGCCATGCTATTCTTAGTTGCTGATTGAGGTCTTTTTGTGCAGCTCTTACTCCTGATCTATCACCTGTATTGAAGGCCAATTTCTTCTTGTTTATACACTCTCTTATGCCTCTAGTAATGTATGGTTTATTATTTTGATATTTTTTCACAGTTCTCTGAGGAATAATAGAGTCAACACAGAAGGAAGTATACGCAGTAACAGATTCAGGGACAGGGTTTATGTCCCTGTTCTCAAAGGATATGTCCCAGTTTGTAGTAAGGAAACATCCTTTCAGCTCATCACGTTAATCAGTAGACCACACCTTTACTGCATGGAGTTTAGCCTTACTGGACTTAAAAACAGATGGATATGTGGGCAGCAGTTGAATTAAATTATGATCTGAGTTGCCGAGGGGGGGTCTGGCTCTGGATGTGTAGGCATCTTTAATGTTGCTAAATTAATGTTTAATGTTGGTATTAGACTTGACATACTGATGAAACCCAGGTAGTGATGTATGCAAGCTACACTGGTTGAAGTCTCCCAGAATGAACAAGGGAGCATCAGGTTTGTTCTGGAGATGATGATGAACACAATCGGATATTTGCCTGGCAGCTCTAGTGGCGTTATACCAAGTGGGAACGCCACTAGAGCTGCCAGGCAAATATCCGACTGTGTTGTTTCCAGACAACAGCTGCCCTCAGCAAAATATCTCAATTCAAATTGGCTCACTACTGCTAACACCTACAAAGTCAGCTAAAAGCCTTGGGGTCTGGATCAATGACAAACTGACTGATCTGAGTCTGACTGATCATGTAGCTGCGATCTCCTGGTCCTGCAGATTCACCCTCTTCAACATTCGGAGGATTAGACCTTTCCTCTCCCAACAGGCCGCGCAGCTCCTCGTCCAGGCAATGGTCATCTCCAAGCTAGACTATTGTAACTATCTCTTTGCTGGGGCTTCTGCACTCACCATCAAACCCCTCCAGATGGTCCAAAATGCAGCCCGCCTCATTTTCAACCAGCCGAAATACACCCACGTCAGGTTTAAGCATGAGGACTGAGATTGGTCCAGGTGAGGGCAAGATTCAGCCAATCACAGGCAGAGTAGGGCGGGACTTCACTGAACAGACGCGGAAAGTGAACAGCGACACAGAAACATACGAAGCAGAAAGAAGACGAGGAGGAAAGCGACGATACTGTGAGTCAGTGTGACATGATGTGTGTTAAACGGTGGAAGATTCATACATAAAGCCAGACATTTAATCCCGAATGGACCGAGGTGTTCATCTTCATCCTTCATGTTTCAACCGCTGCGTGTTCTGCTCTGAGATCTGCTCTCAGAGGTTTATGTTAACACTCGAACTACCAAGGCGTCATTTTGAATTTTTGAAATGTAATTTTGAATTTAATTAAATTAAATTAAATTTTTAATTTAATCTTTGTTGAAATAAAACCTATACAACTATAGGATCCTGACTTTTCCTAAAAATGTGTATATTTTATTCTAACACCAACATTTTACCAAAATAACAAAAAAGGTTTCTTTTTCTACCTAGCATGACCAGAGCGGCCATTTTGACCACTGTATGTTTTATACGTGAATCATTGCAGCGTTTGCTACATTTTACGGCTGTCGATGGTGGACTGTTACCTAGCAACACTTGTTTGTAGTTTGCACTACAACAAATCTAAAATATATCTTTATTTTTAGCTAAATCAAAGAGGAGATAGACATTTCAGAGAAATGACACGAACAGTATCAGCGTAAAGCGAGAGAAATCGTCTGTGTTCTCAGCTCTGTCCACATCTGGTGTCAAAGGCTGAAGTAGAGACTGTTAGAGGTTACAACAGAAACAAGTAGAATCAAGAGTAGATGTGCTGGATCAGTTAGGGAAGAAGTCATCAGTAAAGTCACCGACACGTACACGACCAGTGACGGTGTTTTATAATATTCTCAGCTGTAATAACTGCGGGACTGCACCGATGACCAAATGAACTTCAGCCCGACCACACGAGAGGACAAGACAAAGAGCTGATGGTAGGAGGGAGGTAGAGATCACCTGTGTGGACTGTGAGAAACTGATCCACACACATCAGGGATGTGAATCTGATCGGAGGTGATGCGCGATATTTTGTTGTAGTGAACCAATTAGAGAGAACACTTGATGATTTTACAGCATATTTTCATTAACCTCTTAAAATATGATACCTTTTCTAATTAAAGCAGACATTGCATTTAATAGATCACTTTGTTTTCTTACAGTTTAGCAGATTTTCATTGTCTTTGCCTGATGGTCAGAATACCGGTTTTGGCCATTCAGAGTTCATATTTGTTTACAAAGGTTTCTGAAATGTATATTTGTGATATTTCTTAAAGTTACTGTATCCTAATATCCAGGAAGAATCTACAAAATAGTTTTTAAGAAACTAAGAGAATATTGTAATTCACACAATGGCTGTCAATTAGATGTTACTCCTCACAGGACTGAAGTGTAAAAAATCTCACCTCTTAATGTTTTATTATTATTATTCATTATCCTAACATATAGATCAATTGATGCTTAATTTTATATTGATTAGTGAAATGATACATAGCTTTACATTATATTTACATTAATTTATACCTACATTGTAATGGTATTTAAACATGATGATGTTGCAGACCGGAACAAAAGGGACATTTTCTTTATCTGGATCTCCTTTAATAATACTTGAAAACCCCTGATTTATACAAACAATATTTAAGAATGAACTAAAATGTTTTCATACTGTCATAAAAAAATCCAAACTCTTAGACTTACGCTCCTGACGCTCTTAGACGCTGTGTGTCTGTAGTCTGTATCCAGCGACCATCAACGTCAGAGAGGTTGAAGTCTGACGTTCACACTGAGAACAAGCTGCTGCTTTATAGACACAGAGATGCTGAGAATGGTTGTTACATCACCAATTCTGAGGTGTGGTTTTCTGAAGACATTATATTAAACATTTGAATTCCTGGCCAGGTGAGTTCCTGGTTTCACCACCTACGTCCTGTTGACACTTTGACTGTTTCTTGGAAAGAGACCCCAGAGGATTGTGGGACTAAGCAAATGTTTGGCGTCTGTGCTCAAACACCCTCTGTACAGACCGGAAAATCTTAAGATAGAAATAATAGTTTTCGATTATTAGAAACTAATTTCTTAGACTTAGACTTATGCTGCAGAATCCACTTGCAGTTGTGGACAGGTCTGCAGCTGGAATGCTCAATGTGTCCTGACACACTTCAAGTCCAGTTTAGCTTATCAGAATGGGACAATGCATATTAATGAACCTACATAATTGCCATAAACACACCGGATTTAGCAAAATGCTAGTTTTCATCCGTAGTCTCAGACATACACATAAACACCCTAAAAACATAAATCTGTATATTAAAAAGACAAAACAATAGCGAATCTTAAGAGTATACTGTTCACACTGCTGATTTACATTTTTTAAAAAGACATGTACGTAGTACTGTTAACTATAGCTGCAGGTAACATTCCAAAAAATAAGGAGTGTACCTAAAAAGGTACAAAGGGTTTGTCGCTCCAGCTGCACCCTACAGAAGGCGAGGACTGTACCCTTGAACATGGTACATTTTAGTACCTTTTTGTTTGTACCTCTAAAAGCACATTTCTCTACCTCTAGTGACAAAAATGTACCTTTATGTGCTGGTACTAACATGTACCCGTTGGAAGGGTACACAAAGGTAACTTCTGAGGTACAGCTGGATCGACAAGTTATTTTGTCCCTTTAATGGAACAAGAACATTTACTCAACATTTTATTTAGACTTAACACACATTTACATGTAAATCAATCTTTCTTAACATGACATAACAACAGTAGTTTGATATTTGGCTGAAACAGGCAACAATCCACTTATCAGTACAACAGAACTCAATATCATACCATGGTTGTAAACAACAAGTTGAACATACGTACAGCGCAGGTTCTAGACAGACACATATGAGGGGACAGACAGAAATGTAAAGGGGGGACATGGTGGCGACGGAGGCGGGAAAGGGGTGGGGGTGCTCTGGATAATTGTTTTTGTTATGTAATTGATTGCACTTTGTCAGGTCTCTACCCTAAGACTTGTCCAACTTGGATGTCTCATCTGAACGCTAAGCTTCTGCTGGTGTAGCTCTTCGGGTCACTGAGGCACGACAACCCCCTGATCACAATAAAATGAAATATTCCTCATCAGATTATAACATCTAAAAACTTGACATTTACCTTAATTGGATGGTCGATATCAAATATATTCAAACCCAACAAAAACAATTCTCACTACTGCCAATATTAACAAAACTTGAAAGGGTTGGCATAGTAATAAAAAACAAAACAATTCACCATTTCTTTACCTCCAATTCTCAAACTAATTTGTAGAACAACAGATTTAGAACATTTTAACTTTTTTCTTCTTTTTTTGCCTTTTTGTCTTGTTTTAAGCTGAACTCTCTGTTTGCAACTGAACAGCTTCACTCTCCTTTCTCCTCAATCCAGTCTACAACAATAGTCTCCTGCTTCCCCCCAAACAGACACAGGTCCTCAAAGGACGATCACATGGTACAGTTTCAGTTTAGTTACAATGAGTGCTGCTGACGACGTGATCTGGAAAAAAGGAACCAAAAATCACCTTAATTTAGACAAAAATATGTTTTACTTACATTTTCAAGAGAAAAAATACAAAACACTTGCAGGAACAATGCAGCAACTATTCAGTCAACAGGACAACTAAAAATGCTTAAATTTTTGATTGTGTTTATCAGTAACACAATCTGTAGTCTGCGTTAACTGTCTGACTGTTGCTGCTCCAGGTTTCTTCTTTTCATTCTCTGCAGGGAGCCTTGAAAACCCACCATACTCCTCAGTGTTTGATTTTTTAAATGTCGCATTCAACTTGTTGTGTTGAAGCATTTTAACGAGCTTCCTCCACAAGTTATTTGTTCGTTGTATGTGTTATGTTTCGTTGCACAACTTTACATCACTCTCACAGACACGGCAGACATCGGGACACTACACTGCTCACAGGACCTCTGCAGGCAGCAAAGTGTGAGCCACAGGTGATCGGCTTTTGTGATCGTCAATGATATCAGCCGATACTGATCGGTGGCCGATCGATCAGAACACCACTAGTATTTTTTAGTTGTTAATTATTTCACGTGTTGTTATGATTTTGATGACAGATCTGCTGCTTTCTAAAAGCCTCCCGCTGTTGCGTACGCAGCTCCTTTTACTCTGCTTTGTACTGAGAAACAGTGATTGGATGTTTAGCTGGGGGAGGGTGAGTGAGGGGATTCCTGCAGAGTGCTGTGTGAGCCTGGGCAGGGAAAGAGTTTGTGGGTAATCTATTATTTCTTTCTGAACTTCGAAAAGTTTGATTTAAGGGGGCAGGAGGTTTGTTTAACGCCCCCTCTTGCCCCAGCGTAGAGCCGGCCCAGCGTCTAGTCCCTGTGTCATTGTCAGCACAGGGCATTAGAGAGAGAGAGAGAGAGCGAGCAGCGTTGTTTTGAGAGAGGATTATCCTCCTTGCAAGTTTAAGCAGCCAGTGATTCACGTTATGTTGTATTTACGTTATGTTTAATGCTGCTGAATATTAAAGGACTTGCTAATTGATTAAGTAGCTTCTATCAACATGTAAGTGACTGTGATTGTCTAGTTAGCATCTTATAGTTTTACCAAGCAGATTATTTAAGTCATGTTTGTGTTGTGAATGTTTATTATATTGATGATTCTGGCTGCATTATACTCTGTAGTGCGTTTGAGCTCGTGTTGCGTCATGATGAAAATGAACACTGGACTTTTCATGGGGTTTGTGGACTGCTGGATCTCTTGATTGTGCAGTACTTGCTGTGGTTAAAAGACATCTGAGACATGCATGTTCTCAGTTGAAAGAGAGACAGAGCGAAATGTAACACAGTGTGTATTTTCACATTAATTTAATATTTTAAAGCGGTGTGATGCATGATAATGGAGCTTTAGCTTATACTAGTGGTGATATGTGGTCAGAGTGCATCCGAAAACTGACTAGCAAAAGAGCCCCTAACCAAAAAGTTATTTTACCAGCTGCCACTTATCGACCTAAGGGATGGAGCTGGAACCTATCCCAGCTGTCTTCGGGCAAGAGACGGGGTACACCCTGGACAGGTGGAAAGTTCTGTTTTTATTCTGTTCTGTAAGAGGAGTAGTTTTTATTTTTATTAAGTTCTTATCATTCACTCCTCTTATGTGAATTTTTGATGTACATAATTTAGATGGACTGGGGCAGACACAGTCTCTATGGGGTGGTGATAGTTTTTGGGGGGTGACGGCAGTAAAGAAGCTGCAGAGAGGCGTGTAAGATTGCGACATCTGATTTCAACCAAATAAAACAGCTTATCAGTTACTAAAGACAAAACTGAAGGTAGAAAGACTCACAAACAAGCAACAATTGAAAGTGGCTGCAATGGCAAAGCATTTCCAGGGTTATAACTCACAATTTGGTGATTTGCAAGGGCTCCAGACTTCAGACAGTCATTGACATTGATTTTCAACCAAGTATTAAATACGTATTATGGTTATGTTTACAATTATGTCACTTTGTCAAAATATTATTGAGCCCCTGGAAATGGAGGTATTCTACCTAAAATGTCTGTAATTACTGAATGGTAAACATGTATTTATGTGAAACCTCTTAAAATAAAGCTGAAAGTCACATTGTGTTTTTTTTTTTTCATTTAAAATCCATTGTGAATGTGTATATAACCAAAGTCATAAAAAACTCCAGATGCTTCTGGACCAAATTGTACATTGCTGTCCTCCTTATTTACAACTGTGACAGATATATATCAGTCAGATATGCATCTGAAACTATATATGCTTGTTTACATTCATCCCTTGATGTATGGAAACATTCCTCAGAAGTTGCCAACAGAACACTACAAGTTGGAACATGTATGTTAACTGAATTCTAGTGAATGCATAATGTATAACTTCTACAAAATTTACTACAAAAAAACAAATGTGATGATAAAACTTGTTTTATTTCTCAACACTATCTAATGTTTTTTCAACAAGCTGGACTTTGAGACATGGGGATATATACACATTTTCAGCAATTCCCGATAACCTGCAACGTCTGTTTTTTTACAGTCTCATTAAACTAAAGTTGAGATCAGAATCTGAACGCTGATATTTCCCAAAGATTTACATGGAGACATTCTACTTTGTCCAGGTGAAACAGCGTTTGGATTTTAGAGAGTGTCTTTAAAGTTAAACAGTCTGAGCTGTAGAAATGTTGTGTATAGTTAGGTGATACATTTAATAGACACATATAATGACATGAGCTCATACAGAAAGCAATTAAGGTTGTTGTTGGCCAAAAGATTGATCAATAAGAAAGGGAGTGAGAAAACAGAGAGCCTGTTGGTATTACTGTGGCTTGAGAACATTTTGCTGAAAATGTTCTGCTGGGTTTTTTCTGTTATACAGTGCAAAAGTATTTTCTACCAACAAATAGATTTTTCAAGTGTCAGCATATATCAGGAAATGAAAGCTGTGCAAAATGCAGAGGTAATCTTACATAATGGAAAATATGGAGAAATGATCAAATCAAACATTTTAATTGTGGATGGGAGCATAACGCTAGATGTCACGGACTCCAGTCTCACTCTCTGCTCGGTGCCTTATATAGTCAACATCATGTCGTCTCTCAAGAAAAGTGCTGCTTTGAGTTTGAAGCTTGTATGAGTGCCAGACGACCATCACTACTGTGTGTTCTCAGATCTTCCTCTCTGTTTTCTCCCTTTGCCTCTCCACCTGTCAATGATAACCTGCATCTCCTCCCCTAACATCTAACCCTTAGTGTACCTGAGAACTCTCCTGTACAGATGTGAGTACCCGCCTGACAAAAATTGTATTATCACTTTGCTATCCTCTTTGACCTGGACCCTGTGCTTTTCTTGGGGTCACCTTAATTTTGACAAGTGATTCAGCTATGTGTTTGCTTCCTTCTCTATCACTGCAGTTATTCATTGCATTCTATTTCATCCCCTGCATCATCATCCCCTGCTCACCTTCTGGTGGACTCACTTTCTGCTTCCAAGTCACTGGCTTCTCAATTCACCTTCAGGTTGTTCAACCTGCTCCTCCTCTGTGTTCCCCACTCCTGACTACATTTACAAGAATGTAAAGAGCGGTTAGAAACACTGCAATTAATATCCTCGGTTGATAAAATGCAGTCTGCACAGTGTAATAAATTCATGATCTGGCAAGTTTTATTGTTCTGTATTGTTGATCAGCCAAGTTTCTGCGAAAAGTGACGCGCAGCTGTTCAACCTATGCAACAAAATCCTCTGCCTCAACTTGTCTGTCTTAGATAGATTCTTTATTGATCCCCAAGGGGAAATTTCAGTGTTGCAATAGCCGTTAAAAATATATATTACAGAACAGTATAGAAATACAGAAGTCCAAAATAACAAAGATTAACACAGGAAATAAGATAAATACAGAAAAATACACATCAAAAACACATTCAACTATAAATAACTATAAACAGACAGTTCATCAAGACAGTCCTGATGAAGTTATTGTAAAGGGTGATGCTGTTGGCAGGAAGGACTTCCTGTACCTTTCTTTATCACAGAGGAGTTGAAGAAGTCTAGGACTGAAGCTGCTCCGCTGTTTAACCAGCAGGCTGTGGAGAGGATGAGAGCTGTTCTCCATGATGTTCAGCAGTTTGATGAGCAGCCTCCTCTCCACCACCTGCTCTAAAGGCTCCAGTGGAGTCCCCAGCACAGAGCCAGCCTTCCTGATCAGTTTGTTCAGTTTGTTGTTGTCTCTGGCTCTGATCTCATCTTAACTACACAGAGAACAGGATGGGTAGAAGAAGTTTGACTGGGGAGTTTTTTAGACTAGCACTTCTGTTTTATGGTCACGGTCTGTCACGGTAAACGAGGTAGAGAACATTTTAAAACTACATTTAAATGCAGATTATACACAGTACTCACGGTTTGCTAATTTATTTAAATTTTAATGTTTTCCTAAAATTATCTAATTCTTCTTCTTCTTCATATGAGACTGGTGGGGTGTCGCCCCAGCGCCCTCTATTGACGGGCCGCCACTGGATGTAATCTGTGATGCAGTCTGTCAGTCCATCAATGTTTTCACCATGAGGCTCACAGAGAGTCTTTCAGTCTGTGATTTAAAAGCCTGCAGGGCAACATTGCCCCCCTCTCTAGATGTCTTTACTGTTTTAGTGGTGGCAGGCTGCTTTTGAACCAAAGGTTTGTACTGTGGAAGGAGGTGGACCAGCTTGAGGTCTGACTTGGGCAGTAGAGCTGTATGCTTCTTTTACATTAGAATACATTTGTTTTCTCCCACCTGGTGGGACAGCTCACAAACTGGCTGAATGTTGGAAGTGTTTTATTGTTTTATTGAAACCACCAACATAGACCCACAGATGAACCTCTGTTGGTTCTGTCTGTAGTAGCCATTTGTCAACAAAAATGCAGCTTCAAATCAAAAGGCCACCAATGCACTTTGGGAAATGTCGTGTAAGCAGTTAGAAGAGTAGTACTGAGTTCAGATTATTTATTTTTCTTCAAAACCAGGAAAACACACAAATTTCCTGCTGCCTCTCTAAAAAAAAACAAAACCCTTCCAGGTCCAGACAGGTCCTATGGTATGGTCCCCCACACCTGTGGTGTCCACAGTACTGCCATATAACTGTCCAAATACATGCAATAGCTAAATTTAAACAACTAAAAGAGACTAATTGTTTGTAAGATGATTCAAGAAAAATATGAAATTAACATAAATTAAGCAAATATGTAAAATAAACAAATATACATAGAAACAGTTAAAACTTAAAATTTCATGGCAACATGATGCAATAGATTTTTTAGTTTTCTCAACTTTTAGAAGCTGTTGTTGACTTAACTGAAGTTTTCAAGTTAACAGGAGTTCTGCTAACTTCCCTTTTCTTGTTCAGCCAATTAGAATAATCATATAAGGCTAACTTCAATGCTATATATAATAATAATAAAATAATTACTCATTCAATGGATATTTGACCCATATCCAGGTTGATCATATACTTTCTTAAACACCAGGGCATATTATAATGGAGTGTTTGAAGAGAAGGGGAACGTGACACAACTGCAGGGATCTGTTGAGGATTTGGGTAAAAACAAGGGCTATAGTTGTTCAGCACAGACTTTTAGGCAGGAGGGACTCACTCCATCTGGACCTGTGGACTTCCTTGTTTTCTGCTTCTGGAAGAGACGTCTCACCTCCTCTTCAGATATCCTGAGGGCAGTGGAAGAGGAGGAGGAAGGGGGGGGGAGTCAGGGGAGTCTGGAGAGGGGGTGAGGGGGAGGTCAGGGGAATGGGGGGTGCCGTGGACATTGGGGTGGTGCAGGTGAGAGGTGTGGGGTTTTGTCAAACCTGCAGTAAAAGGGATTGAGGGTGTCAGCCAGCTCCTTGTTTCACTTTGAATATTACGTGGAAATCAACCCAGGCAACATGTAAACAACACTGCTGCACCTATGAGGTTTTGTGTACTGCATGTTGTATGTATTGCTGAAATACGTTTACATTAGGTGTGTGAATGATCATTAAACAGTATTATTGACAGTAATACAGGGCCCTAAAATTCAAATTTTGCTTAGGGCCCCATGGAGGCTTGGGCCCTGCACATGAAAAATATGTAGTTTATTCACTCTGTGTCATAAAACCAACTGAACCAAAGGTGAAGGATGACAGAACCAGGTTGTGTCTAACTGAAGAAGCAAATAAAAGAAAGGTCTGTGAAGATTCTCAGTCATCCAGGTAAAGTTGTCTGAAGATTGAGTCATGGCAACTGGACTTCTTTCTTCCA
>JAUYWH010000078.1:0-14128 GCA_034779795.1 Ctenopoma multispine
AGCAGAGAGCAGGTTTCCCTCAGAGTCCAGCCACAACACCTCAGGCTCTGGATACCAGCCTTTAGACTCACACTGTAGAACCACTCCACTCATAGATGTATTTTTATCTGCTATGGTAACAACAGGTGAGGAAACAGCAGCTGAAAAAAAACATAAAAAACATATTTCAATTGGATTTGTGGAATTAGTCCACACTTCTACAGTATAAGGCTGTGGTTGTTTTCCTTCCTGCACAGATCCATAACAGTGAATCAAAGCTGTTAGCAGAAATGTCACCTTTACAAATAGGACTTATAAAAAAACACAAATATAAACTTACCTACAACAAGCTTAACAGTAGTTTCTACAGACAGTTGTGGAACAAAACATCTGTATGTCCCCTCGTCTGACAGTTCGACTTTAGAGAGATACACTGAGATGTTTCCGTTCCTTAGTTCATCAGTGAACAAAGACGTTCTTCCCTCATAAGACACGTGTTTTTTCTTTTTCAGTTCAACACCATCGCGCCACACAAGGACAAATGTGCGATCTCGGTCAGGTCTTGTCCACTCCACAGTTTTGTCCAAAACATTCATGACAGGGTTCAGGTAACACGGCAGAATGGTCGCATCACCAACTGCTGCCACTATTGGCTGAGAGGAACCGATTAGCTCAGACTTACCTGAAAAGAAAAATGTGTTAGTGTGTATTTTCTGTTTTCCATATAAAACAGCCAAACTGCTGCCAACATGTTTTATTTACCTCTACATGAGTGAATCACAGAGAAGAGAACAACAGTTTGGAAAACCAGTGCAGAGAAACCAAAAAACTGAAGGTTGTGGAGCCGACTGGTCTTTACATGAGGCATCCTGAAATTCTGAAAATAAAACACACACAAACACACACAGTTTGATTTTTGACCGATTATGTTTCTGAAATATGCTAAAATCAGCTATTCATTATTCTCATTCTGTTTGTGGTCTGAGCTATAGAACAGTGTGAAATTCAGTATCTTCCAAAATCTTCAGTTTCTCTTTTCTCCTCATTTATTACCGTGTTTACTGGATTTGTAGAACTACAAGCAGTCACAGTGAAGCCATTTCAAGTGTACAATAAAGTAGAAGTAAAAGCACTTCAAATTTCAAAGTAGTGTTCACTCTGTGACATGTTAGTGACATGGTTTAACATTTGTATGCTTTATTATCATGTACTATAAACTCTGTGTGTTTTGTAAAGTAGCTGTTAGATAAATGTGGAGTAAATGCACTGACAGCATGGCTGTTACGCCAGTAGTTAGTTTCACTTTCGTTTTCATAACAAAACACATTATAATCTCAGTTTGTTTGAGCAGAAATTGTCTCTTTCATAAATGGATCCCTTCGTTCTTGGACTTAAAATAGCGTCAAAATGAGGTATCTATATGGTCTAGAAGTCAGATTCATCTGTGTAAAGTAGAGACTGAATCCTGAACGACGCCCTTACATTCCCAGTCGCGCCGAGCTGGCAAACGGGAATTTTGTTGTCGCTTTAGAGACATTACGGGTGTTCACTACTTAATTTTTATGAGATTATAATGTGTAATATCCAAGTCAAGCATCTGATAAACAACATTTTTAAAATCTATGAATAGATTTGCCTGTGTCTCCGAACGTCTCCCGTGTCTGGGAAAAAAAAAAAAAAAAGGAAAAGTCTCCTTCCGGTTCACTCGTTCACAATAACAGATGAATCACAGCATCAGACTCGTTTCAGCAAATCTGTACCTCACCTAGAAAAACAGACGAGAGAAACCAGGCGGCGGCAGCAGGGACAGAGACAAACAGGTGAGATCAGTGTCCAGCTTTTCCAGCAGTAAAGCAGGAAGTCAGACACTCAATTCAATCCAACTTTATTTATATAGCGCCAAATCACAACAGAAGTCATCTCAAGGCACTTTACAGTGTAAAGTTTAAGACCTTACAGAATATATATTAAATAGTACATACAGAATAATGTGGAAAACACAACAGTCCCACTTGAGCAGCACTAGGCGACCGCAGGGCTGGACTGACCATCTGGTGTATGCCCGGTGGGCCGACGCACATTTTTGGGCCATAATGTACCCAAACAAGTATATTACAAATATTTTTTATTGACGTAGACGTACCATTGGTTGATTTTCTTGAAGGAAACGTAAACGTAAAAAACATAGAATACAATTTCATGATGATAATTAGAGACACATCTTCACTAAGTAGTATCTGGGCCAAAAGTGTCCAAATGCTCAACATAGGAAATTATTACAAGATTTTATTCAGTCAAACTTAAAAAAATGCATAATAATATTAGCTTATAGAGTTATGTCTCATTTGTGTACAAAACTACACTTTTGTACACAAACGGTGTGTGTATGAGAGAGAACTGTTTTTATGGACTTCATTTAAAAAAAAAATGCTATGAGTAGATTTGGTGTCCAACATCCTACAAGTGCCGCATCATCAGAGAACTTCTGAAGGTGCCAGGTTGTTGTACATGAAGTTGTATGTACATGACTCAAATATATGTGACCCGAGCCCCACATTCAACTTTTAGGTTTCTCTTAAAACCTCCAACTAAAAACCTAAATTACTTCAGGTTCGAAACAATTTGATACACTGGGTCAATAATAGGCAGAGACAAAGTTCTGCTCATGAGATAAGACTTTTATTTTTACATTAAAACATACATTTTAATATAAGCACAGTTATATAAATGTTTATATAAAACCTATGTTAAAGGCCTGAGCTTGAGGAGGGAAGAAAAACAAATGAGAAACTTTCCACAAATACATCCAAGTCTCCCACAGCCTGTAAACACTACATTAACTGTATAAAGCATGCATAAAAGAGAAGTCATACAAATGCTAAAAAGCCAATGTAACCCAAGTGTTTGACAGTTTAGGAAGAAGGTAATGGAGAAGACTCACGTGCTGCCCTGCTCCACCACCCAGCATATCATTATCACCAACCAGCAATTAAACAAAGTACAACAATGTTCTTAAAATCTGGTGAAAAACAAGTGGCAGCGTCTTCTTGTTTGTCTCTTGTAGACGAGTCCTGCCGCACCTGCACCCACAGCGTCGCGGTTCCCCCTACAATCAATGTAAACACACACTGATGCAACTCCGTCCTCAACAACTCTTGTAGAAAATAATTTACAAAACGTCCCCTACCCATGCGATACCAGCAGCCTCTGACTACATCCTTGACACACGACCATCTGCCGACACCAATAAAACCGTGTCAGGTGTGTGTGTGTGTGTCAGAGCCGCTCAATCACCACCGGAAGTAAGGTTAAGGAGACATAGTGCGCCCTACAGCGGCCTCACCAGGACACATTAGACATTGTTAATGTCTACACTGAATCTACTGTTTTAATATCAATATATTAATATAAAATAAATGTACTATCCTATCATCAGCAAACATTAATGTAAAAGTAAAAGGAGAAGTGATCATTAGAAACCGTCTTGCAATGGTAACACAGCTGATGACATCAGTGTTTTTTATGAAAACACGGTACTTCCTGTGTGTGCCTAAACGTCTGACTGGTAGTGTGCAACACAGACTTTTCTTTATGACACACAGTGATCATACCAGGCTGATGATGAGCTGACCAGACCTGACAATAATCTGATATGAAACTACACACATGCAAATCATTGATCAGTCACAATATAGAATAGTAAGAGAAATAAACAAAAGGCAGAGAGCCTATATTATTATTGATCACATCAGTCAAGGCTGAAACATTGGAAAAGATTTTGTTCTAGCTGATCATTCTTGGTAATCCTGGTCTTAAACGCCTCAGTGGGAAACAATTTAATGATTGTTTGTTGCTTTGAAATTTGACAACACTACATGTTGGGAGAAAATCAGTTATTGATAAAGAATATTACAGTATTTTAATATAAAAAAATGACATTAAAACAGGAAATTGCATTATTGGACAAGATAAAAGACAAAAATGTTTCTGTCTACTGAGAGTTTTTATTTCCCTTTGCATTAATTTCTCTAACTATTTCTGTGCATAAAAAGAAACCTTCTGACTGATTCCCAGCAGGGGGACATGTTGCACTTTTTATTCATGCTCAGGACATCTACAGTTTGTGAGTGAGATGTCACAGAAAGATCTATTCTGTGATGAGAAGGCAATCCAACACTTTATTGAGACTAACAACCTTAAAATAAGTAAAAAGTTTTGTTTCTAAGAAAAGACATGTGTCACTATCAGTTGTGTGTGTCTTAATACTCCCCTGTTTTTGTGTCATCAGCCTAATGTGTAATCATTTTGTTTTTATTTTTCTTTAACCAGTGATCTTTAATAGTATTTTAATAAGGGGAGACTAGTTAGGAATTTTAATGAGATATCATCCCTGGGGGTAAAAACAGAAGCATTATTATTATTATCATTAGAAGCATATGGGAAATCATGCTTGCAGCGTTGTGTTTGATTGTCTTTTCATCAATGTAGCCTATAAGTAGAAGTACCATTAAAAACGTTTTATGACACAACACAATTTACTTTTGTTGTGACTTGACGCTATATAAATAAAGCTGAATTGAATTGAAATTGAATTGATTTGTTTCAGCCTCCACCACAATGTTTTAAAGACTATACCACTTACAGTGAACTGCTACCAGGCTGCCTGCCAGCACAATGGGCCTTAGTCACCATTCTTTTAACCATAAGCAACAGAGCTGAATATACATGAATATATCTCCCAGGATAAAGTAAAAATGAAAAAAATACACATTAATCTTGCATTTACACCCAGGTTTGACAGTGGGTATTTATGATCCACGGTGGGTTTGTGTGTGACTGTGCTCTGGATGTTTTAGTTTGACACACCCTGAAACCACTTGTACTGTGACAAAACAACACACAGAATTCTGCTATGCAACATTTTCTGAGAATAGGGGAGAGTTCCTGTCAGCTCACACACACCTGACGATTCATCATGCAAACATCAGCTTAAAGTTTATTTGCATTGTATTTAATCCAGTTTCCACCTCGCAGACATAGATTCTTAATTCTTCATGTTGGGGCTTCCTGTATAAACCACAAACATGGGTAAATATTCAGGTGTATCAATTAAATGTTGCTGAAAAGACCAGTTCTTTACACATAGCACATAGAGGAATTACAAATCATATTAGAGATCAACAGAATAGTATTAACCAAATGTCACTTTGCTACACTAAATAAAAAAACACAAATACAGCCACTAGATCAATATTGGAATTCATCCATTCATTCATCCATGCATCTATTTGTTTTAGCTGCTTATCCTAGTTGGAAAACAACATTTTCCCAACCCACATCCTGCACCTTCTCTTGTAAAACTCTGAAGTGATATAATTTTTAAGCAGATGGGATATTATAAACAGTATCTGTGATGTTTTGTTGAAGCTACTAATAATGTTGCTGCCAGTTTGCTGTGGAAGAGTATGAACAGGTAGTTTTTAGGAAGATTATATGTTTTAATCTACACACCATGATCAGAGGAGATGCCCCAGGTGTTGTATCATACAGTCCAGAGTGCAAGTTGATGAGGACTGATAATAAAAGGTCAGTTTCACATTAGCATTTCTTTTTGTGATTACACATCTGAAAAATCTCGTCCAAATAGAACTGTATGATTTTATTTTGTCTTACTTTAAGGTTTTACAGTAAGGTCTTAATTTAGTGTTTAACTTATCATATATAATTTCTGCAGGTTTTTCTATTGAATGTATTTTCTGACGAAAAGAGAACTCTAGCATATTACAAATCAAATGAAAGATCTGCACAGTGCACCATATTTTTACTGGATACATTATATAGCAAAAGGCTAATCACCAGGCCCAGCGGAAACCTCAAAAACATTGTTAAAAGTGACCACTGAAATGTGTTTGGAACAGATAAAGCAGTCAAATGAAGAAAGGTTACGTGATTAAGTGATGTCGATATAAAAGAGTGAGAACTTAGAAATTAACTCTTAAAAGTGGACTGGATTAGGGTTTATGTACATCAGATAAACACAGATACAAAATAACATCAATGTTAATACTCATGGGTAAGGAGGGGGAGGTATTACATGTCATTGCCTTTCAGAATTTAGTTCAAGCCATTAGTTTCCTCAGGCCAGTATGTATACATTGCTGTCTCCTGATATTTGCAAATGATGCCACCCTCACTGGGCTCATATGCAGTGGTGACAGTTCTGCATATATCTTTTGTCGTCTGTGGTTCAGACGCTTAGAAACGGAAAGTTTATAGTTAAAATCAGTCATTGTGGGACTTTTCTTTTTCAGAAGTCTGCTCTTAATACTTTTCTGTGTGCCAATCTTTGAACCTTTACAGAGGGAGATCCTGCTCGGACGTCACGCAAGAAGACTTTCAATCAACCACATTGATCAGCTGGTGCCCTGGTGAAGCCAAAACAGAAACCCCAGAAATCTAAGAACAGTGGAGATGTTTTTCATAGAAAAACTCAGCACCACCCTCTCTTATCACCGCATGCAGCTCCCAAGTGACTTCTACCACTTCCTGGGCACCACACTCACCCTCCCACATATAATGGCAGCTTAGCAACAAAGGCACAGCAGAGGATGTACTTCCTGAAGCATCTGAAGAAGTAAAACCTGCCAAATGGCAAATGGGCGCACTTCTATATATGCTGCTATCATGAGTCCACCATCACTGTGTGGTACGCTGCCTCACTGCCGGTGGCCTCAGCAACACGGCCACACTTATAACCACCGCATATGTCACTTTCCACATAAAGGTTGACATTTCAAAAAACAAACGTGACACGTGGATGTGCTACCTGTAAAAAAACTCTGTCCTATGCGTATGCCTTGGAATATGGAGAAAGTAATTGATTTTACTATGTTTATTATGATCATTCTCTTGTCTTTGTTGTCATTTATAAAATGATTGCAAACAGCTTTTCAAAAGTTGGGTTGTTAACAATGCTGCCTCTGGTTTCCATGGTAACAATGAGTATATTAATTACAGTTTTGAATCGACTATTTATGGTAAACTGCAGGATTATTTTGGGCCAAATATGAGCGTCACCAAAGTGCACATACTACTGACAGAATATTAGTACTGCGCCACTTTAATGCAACCAAAGCAGTGCTGCGTCTTTGCACAGTCTTCCACTGCACTGTCTCCCTTCTGCACAAACTTGCCAAGACAGATCCCTTGTATTTCAAAACCTACTTAGCAATCAACCTATTTATTGCCACAGTTTACTTTGACTACTTGCATAGGGGAGATATCAAATGAACTTTGTGACAAGATACAAAGGGCACTGTTGGGCCATTACCATCATTACATGATCAAATCTGCCATGGATCTGCCTTTATAGTATTTGTAAAGGATTAATCTTTTCATTTCTGTGTGTCTGGGCGTAGCCTCGTTTTTTGTGTTTGTATTTGTTCGTCAGTATGTTTAAGAGCTTTATTTCTCTTATGCAAAGGAAAGACTGCATCTCCTTACAATGCTGAGCATGTGTGCCAAAGAGATGCATGATGTTTTGCAAAGTGCTGGACATGAGCAAATATTTCTTGGAAGCTCTAATACACCTTAAGTACAGAACCTTTAGAATTTATTTACTATGTAAATACCCTTCAGCAAATAACACTAATCTTGAATCCCACAGTTAAATGCAGAAACCTTAATCATTTACACCACTTTTATTTTATGTTTCAGAGTTTATTTACGTCCAAAAGTTATTTGTACCAATCATAAAATAGATTGACAGACATCCAGGACCAAGAAGGAGGAAACGTGGAATTAAATATTATTATAGTGTTTTATTTGTGTGGTATTTAATAATTAATTTTATTCATTAGAATTACACTGTACATACAGGTGTTAATGCTTATTTAATCACATATTGTCTTTTTTATATTTTAGCATTAATTTATCTGCATATATTAACTTGTTGCTGAGGTATGTTTAATAATAATAACAGTAATAATTGATTAAATCCTTTGGAGAAATTCTTGAGGACAGGAAGCCCCTTTGAGGCTCCAAGGGATCAGCGTCCAGTGTCTTGTCCAGGGACACTTTGACATGTGACCAGGAAATGGGGGGAACCGGGAAGTGAACCACTAACAATGGGGTTCGTAGAATACTGCCGGCTGCCTTAACAACTGCGTCACAGTCACCCAAAACACCGCATGCTATTGACCTATAAAAACTTTGTGTAAACAATACGTTTAAATATTAATTAGAAGAATAAGTCTTCTGTTCCGCTCTACTGCCAGGATTCTTCTTGGTCCTAGAGTAATCACTGACTGATAAAAAACCTAGACAAAGTAATCAGCAGTGGGTAGGGAAGACTGGAAAGACTGGCTTTTAGTTGAGTCATTATAACACCTGTAACAACATTGTTTGCATCAAAGATTGAAGCATGGATTCATGGTCATTCTCCAAGTTCTCCATGGCAGACATTTTTAAAACATACAAATCATCATTTAATATGACTGCATCCTCCACGTTTGCACCTGTTGTCCATCACGCAATTTTTCTTAGTAGGTCACCCACAAACCAAACACAAATTTCAAGATTGTGCATTAATTTTAATACTTACTATATGGGATTTTTGTAAATCAGTCAATTAAAAATTTTTTGTGTTTAGAAAAGAAAAATGGCTTGTTAGCTTAGGAAAGAGCGAGTTTGGTAATATTTAGTAGTCCATATATGAATTAATAAATTGTGTTGTATTTTTATATCACAGTGCAAATGTTTTCTTTTAGATGACAGCAAAAAAATAACTTCACAGATAAGATGTCAGCTGAGCACTGGTAAACTTGTCAACCTTAATCAGGGCGTTGTTGAGTGAACATCATCACTAGATAAATACAAGTAAAAAAAAATAAAAAATGATGAGTCAATACATCCCTGACGCGTGGTCTTTAATCCTGTTGTGGAACCCGTTAGTAAGCGTATTTAAGAGCTGACGCTTGTTCGTCCTCCTTATTCAGTACTTCTACACAGGGAGAGTGACACTGAGAAGGAAGATAATTCTGCAGCAGGTTGCTTTCTTTCCTTGAAAGTATTGTTAGTTTGATGTTATATGTTCCCTACAGCTTGAGTAACATATCTGTCTATCTTTGTGAAAGGTTGTCATCATCTCCAACATCTCCACCATGAGGATTCTCTTTCTGTCTTTGTTTGTTTGTGCCCTGATGGCTCTGACTAGAGCTGCAGGTGAGTATTTAATGGCAGTAGTGCATTATTTTTGAAGTTAGCTACTTTTTACTACTACTTCACCACCAGAATTATCTGACAGCTTCATCCAGACACTGGGTTCAGTTGCTTTCAATAATTTTAAGACAATAATTTAATATATTATAATAGCCTCAGTTTATAAAAACACTTTATAATAGGGCATTCTGGGTAAGTGCATTTATTTTTGATATTTGCTTACTTTACTAAAATAAACATTTTGCCAGCAGGACATTTAGCGACAGTCTGAGATTTAAAATTCTCTGTTTCTGAAAGTTAATTGAGAACACTGATGAATGACACTACAGAATATGAATACAATAGAAAATGGAGGAAACTGTCTGTGAAAACCTACCAGGATCTCTAAGACACACTGTTTCAATTTTTGCCTTAGTTCACTTCTTAATTTGATTTCATCTAATTTCCTGCCTCATAGCAAATGTGTATATTTTCCAGAACATTCAAACTATTGCTTTAACTAAAGAATCTGATTATTCACTCCTGTGTCAAACTTTGCATCCAGCTCTTGCAGGACCAGACGATCAACCTGGGCCACCAGAACCTACAGAAGGTGAGTCTACAGTGTAAAGATGTCTGTGATAATTATATTTACAATGTCATAATTATAACATAAATAAAAAGCAAATGTTCCAAGTCTCTAACCTCTATGTCCAGGTTCTGCAGATGGATTCCTTATTTTCACAGCAACAACAACACCACCACCAACAACAGGTTGGATAACACTATACTTTAATATTTTATTTTATGTATCCTATTTATTTATATTTATTATGTAGCCTATTAGCTCAAAGACTGGAACAGGGAACCAGCCTTACAAAATCCAACTACTAGCACCTTTAAGGCTCACTGGTTCACTTTATGCCATGTTTGTTTTTGCCAAACCTTATGATTCTTAAAATGAAATAAACTATTCCTTTAACTAAAGCATTTTTTTGCCACTGCTGCTCACTGATGTGTTGAATCTTCCACCAACCAGATCAAATCTTTTATGATGATGCGGAGGCTCTAGGTAAGTGTCAGTCCTAATTCACATTATGTTTTGTTTGTTTTATCTTTGCAAAAGCTTTTTTAAATATAAAGTAAATGTGCGTGATGTTTGATCCTACTGATCTAACTCTGCAGGAAAGCACTTTTGCATTCATTGTTTACCACTGTTGAACTACTCCTTTATTTCTCCCTCCATCGCTGTTCACTTCTGTTCACTCAACCTTCTTTCCAGAAAATGATGGATCAGAACAACCAGAAGGTTAGTCATGTTGTTTGAGATGTTACAGTATTTACAGCATTATAATAGTGATGAATAAATAAATAAATGACCAGATGTGTGTAAATTCTATGTCCAGGTTATGCAAATGTAGATCATTAGACAGCACCAGACAGTTTTCAGTAATATGCATCACGCTCCTCGTCATCAAACTCAAAATGTTTTACTGCATTTATCTGACAGCGATTTACATTGCACATGTAATGTTACATTTAAAAACATATTCAATAGTTTATTTAATGTTTTTTAAAATATTTTTCACATAAAATATTTTTTATGTGAAAAATGTAAATACATTGAATTTGTGTGAGAAATCAAGTTTGATGAGAAGGTTCCTGTAGGTTTAATGTGAAGCTTCTGTTATCAGCAGATTAGCCTAGCTTAGCACAAAGGAATGGAAAAAAGAAAAACAAAACCACCTACCAGTATCTGTAATTGCATCTTTGTTTGTCTAATCTCTGCAAAAACCTTTAAATGTAAAATTGAAACAGACATGAGAGTGATGTTTGATCATGTCGATGTAACCTTAAAGGAAAACACTTCTGCATTCAGTATTTAACAAAGTGTTGAACTAATCCTTTAACTGAAGGATCTTATTTTTCTTTCCACCACTGCTCACTGCTTTTTTAAACTGTCCTTCCAGAAGATGATTATGAGGAGGAGGAGGATGAGACAGAGGACCCCACTGCAGGTTAGTGTTCAGTCAAATGATGTGTGTTTGAGATAATTGTATATTTACAATGTTGTAATCAGGAATAAATAGGCTTTTAATTAAGAGTAGGTACACTGAGGGGGCAGTGGATTAGTTGGTAGAGAGGTCGCTCATCGACTCCTACTGAGCTTATGTAGAATTTTCCCTGGACAAGACATTGAACCTCCTTGCTGTCTGAAGACCCCAGCCACTAAGGCTGCACAAGCCAGTGGTGCCGATGCTGGTCCCAAGCCTATAACATCTGAGTAGGGTTGTGTCAGGAAGAGTATTCAGTGTAAAATCTGTCCTAAATAAACAAAGTATTTCCATGACAATATGTCTTGGGAGCTAACTCGTTTATACTGGGTTTGAGTCAGAATGAAAGCTGTTATAATTTTCATTATTTTGTCATTTTTGTGTTTGTTCTTTTTAATCAAACTCTGCAAGAAAGCAAATATGCATACAGTATTTACCTAATTGCAGAAATACTCCTTCAATGAAAGGATCTTACCTGTTCTTCCATCACTGCTCACTGCTGTGTTAAACCTTCTTGCAGGAGACGATGAACCTGAGCCAGTGGCTCAAACAGAAGGTGAGTGTTTAGTGTAATAATGTCTGTGATATGAATAGAATTATAATGCATTAACCGTGATACGGTTTGGTGTAATTTTCAGTAGTTTTACTAAAATACATAAAAACATTGTTAATGTGTAAAATACTGTAAAACTACAATTATGTACATATTCTTGAATCATTTTTACTCTTTCATGTCGTTGTCAGGCAACAATGTTTCTCAGAACTCAGAAGCCCCAGATGTTGCTTCCACTTAATAACCTCTGAAGGTAAATCAATCTTAGAAGAACACAAAAGTACAAAGTACTTTAAAGAACACAAAGTACAAAAATTTGGCAATCAGAATTTACATTTATATAATGTTTATCTAGATAATATTTAAACAGGTTAAAGCCTCAGTATGTGAATTATGTATGTGGACTGACTCCTTTGTTCTTGGTATTTACAGAAAGTCTGATGGGAAGCTTGAGTAATGCTTATCCTGCGGGTCCCAGGTTGAAACAGAGACATAAATCAACTGTACAGCAAGTACTGCTGGATGTGTCTTTGTGTATATCACATTTTACATCTTTATTTCATTTCTACTGCTGTAATGCAACTTAAAAAATGACATTATTATTATTATCAGAACAAGTGACATCAGCAGAAGCTGAACTGTCTCTTACATTGGTATGTTCAAAATGGGCAAACTAAATTTGTTTGTAAAGCTTTTAGCACAACTTTATTCTACAAAGTGACTCTTCTTTCTTGATATAAGCAAAAAATAAAAGTCTTGAAACAAACTAGCCTGAAAGTCTGTAAAATATTTTTCCCACTAACAAACAGTGTTGCAGCTTTGCACAAATTCACTTTTTGTTTCATGTGTTTCATAACCTGAATGATTTTGCTTTATGTTGTTCACCTATGACTTACATCATAGTATTTCATGCAGAGGCCGCACTGTCTCACGTTGTGTGTGCGCTTGTGTGTGGAGAGAAAAAATTAGAATGAGGACGTATTGTGGCAAGATCAAGATCAAGAACTGTTAGATAGAACACAATAGGGATTTAAAATAAAAATATTTGGTTTAAGACTCACAAGTGACCTGCCACTATGTTTGCCAGCAGTGAAAGCACACTGAAAGGTTTTTTTTTTCAACATGAAATTTTTGAAAGTTCTCAAAGTGTGTCTGTGAGTAAGTCATATGTACCGTGTTTATGTAAGTGTGTATGTTTCACAGGTATTTGTGCAAGTATTTCACAGGCGCTTAGGCCTGATATTTACATTCAAGAAGCTTTATTCTCATTTTAACCATATGCAGTCAGTCCAGTACACAGTTCTCCGGGACCAAGGAGCTACATACAACAATATGAGACTACACAAGATACGTGTGTGTTGCCCTGTATTTTGTGCAGGTATGTGTGACTGTTCATGTTTGTATAGGATTGTTATGTGATTCTGTAGATTTCCCAGTCTGTTTATGTATGTGTATGTGTAATTGTGTACAGTTTTCCTTTTTTTCCTTTTTTTGTCTTATGGCTTGGGGGAAGAAGCCATCAGACCAGTGGTGGAGTTTTCAATATAAAACAGTTGCCTGTCTTTAATTACACTACACAAAAGGACACAATTATAGAGATTGAGGGTCTTACATGACCATCTCAAAGAGACTGAGCTAAGAGGTTTCTCAGAAACACAATCTTAATGCACCACTGAACAAAGTTATATTTTACTGGAACATTCTGTGACTACCCTTCAAAAGGAAGTATATTTAAGTATATCATTAGTATAACACTTTTAAACTAATATGAAACAAAGTATAGTATTGTAAGTATAAATTCAGTTTACTTTATAGTTACTTATCAGAGATATACTAGACAAAATTAAATATAAGTATACTTGGAGTATATTGATGACTTAAGTATAATTCACATATACTAACAAGTACAAAGAAATACCCACCATGCCTTTTAGCAATATTCTCTGCACTTTCGTCATGCATCAGCTCAGACAAATGAGAAGTATTAATGGTATGTAAAATTTAGACACACATTTAAACCCTATTTGATATAGAACAATAATTGAGATTTGATTGATCGCATTGGGGAATTGTTTGGACATCTGCTACACGTGTGTCAGCTCTACTACAGAGTTTCAGTTTATTGTCCAAGACACCTCAGACATCATGCTGTTTATATTAGCTTTTTATCGTCACTGTTCCAGGAACAATGAAAAACTGTTTGGTAATTCTAATTTTAGTATCATATAAAAACAAAGATTGATAAATACACAAAGAGTGATAAATACAAAGTACAGGGTGGGCCATTTATATGGATACACCTTAATAAAATGGGAATGGTTGGTGATATTAAAGTCCTGTTTGT
>JAUYWH010000079.1:0-14120 GCA_034779795.1 Ctenopoma multispine
GTAATGATTGTACTTGAAAGATGGTGCTAACGGCATGACACAGAGAGAAGCTGTCTGAGTGCAGCAAGCAGCTAGTTGGGACACCAGAGTATCCAGAGGCAGCGCTAAGCTGGCGCACAGAAATGTGCAACAACAAAAAAGTTGTTGTTTTTCAAATTGACAAAACTACTGGCCCCGTAATAGCACCATTATGGTTTTGGATTGGTGTCGGTATCGGCGATACTGACCCTGTCAGTACAGGACAAGATTTGCGGTATCGCACACCATTACTACTTGCGTCTTGCGTCTCTGCCGTTTTATAAACGTCTCCATATCTACTCCTCCATCAGCGATCTCACTCTGCACACAGGGCCACCCATGTGTGTGTGGGGTCAGTCTACTTCTGCTGGGTTAAACAGGCAGCCTGTTGATTAGTTTGAGCGCTGCTGCCACCTGGCGACTGGTGATGGTTTAGCGTTCCAGCATGAAAAAATAAATTCGTAAAAATAATGAATTCTCATGCGTCTCACGCCCCCCTTGAACACCCACTAATTGAGAAACAATGCTTTAACGGAAGAAACCTCCAGCAGAACCAGGCTCATAGTGGGCGGCCATCTGCCTTGACCTGCACACACACGTGCACACACGCCAGTAGACAGAGTGCGTCAGAAAATATCACATCAAACACCTGAACACCTTTCTTGTTTGGTTGAAGCTACCGGGATGAGTAGTGAAATGTTTCAACCTAACTAGTAATATATCCAGTTGTCAGGACTCAACTTCCAGATATCTTCACATGTAATCTATGTGTTATTTTACGTAGCAGACAGCGAATGAAAATACACATGAGAAATGACAGTTCATACATACATATGTACTGTAGGTGTTGGTTTCAAAAGCTTTGTTGTGAGAAAAGTTTGATTTGGAAATTTGTGTTTCTTGTGCCTTCATTTGTTATTTTGTAAAGATGCTTTTACTATAAATTTTTATTTTATTATTTGGAAATACTAGAATTTGCACATTATTTAAATTTTTGTCTGTCTGATTATATCATTTCTTAAAAAAAAATAAATCAGACATTACGGTCAACAGTTACTTGAGTAGTCTTTTCATCAAGTACATTTTACTCTTACTTATTAGTTATTTTTTGGATGACTACTTGTTACTTCTACTATTATTGTGAAATAACGCTACTCTTACTTGAGTACAATTTTTGGCTACTCTACCTACCTCTGGTTTCAAGGTATATTTAAATTTCACATGTAACATGAATACTAACATGAATATTTACATATCTCTTCAACAAGAAATATTATATCACAGATTTATGACTTGAAGGCCCATTGACTGCTCACTTAAATTTTTAAGTTTAAAAAATAACAATTAATGATCTATTATACTTATTCTCTTCAAAAGACAAACTTCATGTCACACAAAATTTTTTGACAAATTCTAAATGTAGAGCACTAATCATTTGGTTCATAATGTAAAGGTTACCTTTACATAAAAGATTTATACATTGCTGTACATTTTCAGAAAAATATACTTAGTTTTTGTAGGTTTTGTACAGTGACTATGATACTATTAAGTACTATGATTAAATTTATTTAAAAACCTGCACTTCCCACAAAGTAAATGTATTACATGAATGCAATGTGAATTTTTACACATTTTTTACATTCTAGTTCTCACTGAATCCTAAAATTACAATGTAAAGACTTATCTTGGAGAATATCTTGAAGTTATCTTTGATCAAGATACTGTATCTCCTTCACCCCTTATACATAAAATAATCTCTAGAACTCTCTAGAACTTCTTCCGCCTGAGGAATATCTCTAAAATTAGAAGCTTCCTGTCTCAAAGTGATCCTGAGAATCTAGTCCATGCACTTGTTACTTACTGGACTACTGTAATTGCCTAATAACAGAATGCCCCAATAACTCCTCCTAAAAAAGCCTTCCGTTAATCCAAAATGCTGAGGCCAGAGATTGACTGGAATTAGCAAGTGAGAGATTACATTTCTTCTCCATTAGTTTATCTCAGTTGGCTCCTTGTAAAATCTAAAATAGAGATCTTTCTACTCATTTGCAAAATGAGAATATTACACAAAACAATGACTGTAAGTGGGAGACAGTTGTCCTCCCTGTCCAGAATAAGAACAAGGTGTGAGAGAAGCAGTTTACCGCAAACACATGAGGTGGCCTAAGGCATAATTTATCACCTCTTACAATGCAGTTATTTCATCTCTACCCAGGAGGTGTCACAGCTGTTCACACTCTGGCTCAGGTAGTCAAAGTGACACACATGAAAACACACAAACCAGGGGTAACAAAAACCCACAGATGACCATCAAGTGCTAACGACTTGAGGACTCCACAAGGTTTCTAAACACGCTACATCAACCAGTCAGTCACAACTGATGAAGCCTTCTGGATAGAAAGACAAATGTCAAGAACTTAGTCCAGTTCTCAATGAACCACTTTTTTGGGGGGGAACTTGTAAAATTAGTTTCAAGTATCCCTGCTCTGGCTAACACAAAGTAAATGTAAAGTCAAAATTTTATTGCACACTGCACCCCCTGTCTAAATCAACCTTTGGTACAAAACACAACAGGTGTCAGGGCAGAGTAAACTTTATCTTGCTGCAAACATTTGAACACTGGCAGACTGATTTTACTGCTCTTGGTTGGGGTTAGTTATTGACCATTAGTGGCAGGGATTCTCCCATTTTTTCTGTGCTGATGTTGCAGTAGTGTGGTGACAGTGAAGGCTATGCTAGGAGCTGGGCCAAGAGAGCTGTGGACCTCATGAGGAAGAGTTGACAGATGCTGCGACCCTGCTTCTCATTCACTTCCTTTTCTTTATATTTTTAACTCCTAGTTAGACTTTAAGTAGTGTCTTTTTAGTATTTTTAGTAACGTTTTTCAGATTATGGCTTTAAGTCTATGTCCAAACACTTATTTTAATTTAAAACTCCTACTTAAACTCAAGTGACCTCTCATAGCTGATGACTCACCTAGCTCCCACCTGATTTTGTGGCAAATAGCTATTTTTTTACCTTAATTGTGATTTATCTGCTGGCATATTTGGCAATCTAAAGGTTTTACTCTTGAAACAAACCATCATAAATACATTTTCAATCACATTATTTCCACATATCAAACACCTTTTAATTGCAATGCATATACTATATATATTTTATTTCAACTCTGTATTATTATTGTTACTATTTTTTCTTGTTAATGTATTATTATTGTTAAATTAACAATAAATAATAGTAACAGTAACAATTCAGAGTTAACATTAAAACTGCGTTATTTTTCTTTACATTTGCCTGGATTACTCAATTATTCAGTGCTTAACTGAAGATTTGCTACTTACCAGTCTTGTGCTGCAAAATCTCAAAGTCATACTTCAAAAAAACTCACACAAACTGATTGACTGTTGCAAATAAGAAAAGCAGGTATATATAAGGACTTGCTTCACTCAGAAACATACATTAACTGAGAAAAAAAACATACAAGAAGCCTTTTTATACTGGACTGTAAGAATGTCACAAACTGTCAAACTGATGTTATCCTAAAGTAAATTTGTCTTTCCACACTAAGTTTGTCTACTTCTCTTATACAAACAGACAAAGGTATACAGCACAAAAGTCTCAAAGGCGTCTTAACAATATTAAGAATTAATTAACAGGAAAAAAGTATCCACACTAAAATTTGCGTCTTATATAAACATGACTAGAAATGTACAGTCGATTATGTATTTGCATCACTCTTCAACACATTTTTCACTGTGTCCTGTAAAATATTTTTTACCATGACGATCTTTTTATTTATGTTTATATTTAATTAGAAAACTGTTCTTCCTTTTTACACAAACTGATTTTGTCTTCTGTTAGAGCCGTAGATTTGATACAAACTTTAACTCCAGTATAGATAGTTGCATTTGCAATGCATGATGACCTCAAAGAGAAAGTGTTCACTATTGGTGCCTCTATCAGAGAGCTTTAGTTCACATTATCTAAACTGTGTGTCTATTTGTTGTGGCTTTTTTTCTAAACAAAGATATGCAGGGCTGGCCCCAAGGCTTTAGCAGCTTTCAACAGGATATCTGTATAGGTACGTGTGCTTAAATAAACTAACTGATAGATTGTCAATAAAAGTGACAAACTCGACATTACCATATTTCCATATATCTCACTGTTATTTTGCATCCTTGTAGAATTACAGATGTACACCATTATGACAACATTTCTAAAATATAAAAAATTATGCAAAATAAAGTTGAATTTGCACCTCTATACACAGCATAGAAGAGCAATTGTACAGCTTTCTACAATTACTAAAATCACTAATAATTACAATTAATTTCTTAGGTCAAAATATCATATACCATCATCTACTACCTTCCATACAACTATGTTGTGGTAAGATGTGGGTGATTGTGAGTGAGACTGCTTTCTTTATTCTGCAACAGCCCTTTATTGGCTGTACAAGCAGGGCATTAAATCACAATATATGATCTTGGCTTCACTGTTGCCGACTCCTCAGTAAAGAAAGTTGCTATTGGGTGACATGATAGGTCATTGGGTAGAGCAGTTATCTTCCAACCCAAGGGTGAGTTTGATTCTTAGACCCAGCAAGCTACAGTCAAGGCCAAAAGTTTTGAGAATGACACAATTATTACTTTTCACAACGTTTGCTGCTAAACTGCTTTTAGATCTTTGTTTCAGTTGTTTCTGTGATGTACTGAAATATAATTACAAGCACTTCATACATTTCAAAGACTTTTATCGACAATTACATGACATTTATGCAAAGAGTCAGTATTGGCAGTGTTGGCCCTTCTTTTTCAGGACCTCTGCAATTGCCCAAGAACACAGCCATGAATAAAGAATGTTACCAAAACACCCTCCAACAGTAACTTCTTCCAACAATCCAACAATAGTTTGGTGAAGAACAATGCTTTTTCCAGCACGATGGAGCACCGTACCATAAGGCAAAAGTGATAACTAAGTGGCTCGGGGACCAAAAACATTGAAATTAACGTTCAAAAACCCACTAATTCTGACAAACTCCAAGAAGTGATTATGAAAGAATGGGTTGCTATCAGTCAGGATTTGGCCCAGAAGTTGATTGAGAGCATGCCCAGTCGAATTGCAGAGGTTATTTTCTCAATAACAATCATCATATAATGACCACACATTGTCTTTTGATTTCATAAAGCACATTTTATTTGGCAGCCTATTTCCAATTTGAGTGCACACATTTTGGTTAACATTCTGTCTTAATGGTTTGCATAAGTTTATTTGTTTTACCTTTCTTTTGTACCTATGTTTTGGTGAGTTCTCCTCCTGCCCAAAAGATTGGGCACCTGCTCAGAGGGCTTTATATACACAATCTGCAGGAAGTGGGAGAGGCCATCTATGTGTGTCCAGGAGGGGAGTCAACCAGTTTTTGATTAATTTAAACTTATTTTGATTTGTTTAATTACTCTATTCGGTCTAGTTTTTAGATTTCTTTTGTAAATGCTTCTTTTGTTTATCTTGGTATTTAGTATAATGTTTAGGATTAGGTTCATTATATCTTCCTATCCCACGGGGGCCAGTCATGCATAGTTGGAACGCAGTGACAGTCAATGAAATTGCAGCATTTTTGTTGCTCTCCAATGTCCTGAACGGCGCCATTTATTCAGCTTTTTTTTTCACTGAATCCTGGTTCGAATGCCAGTTATGGCAAATTTGGTGATACAAAATCAAAGGTAATCAAGTTTCATTTTTCTCTTTTTAATGTCAGTCATACTTCGTTATTTACTTTTCTGCCAGTTATAAGATTTAAGTGGTTGAGAGTGAGTGATGTTTTAGTTATTTACTTCATAAAGCACAATTGCTAATGTAAAGCCTGTATTTACTATTTACAAGTGCATACAGACAATATTACTAAAGAAATAATTATTTCTTTTAATGTCTTATAAATGATCAATGGCTTCAGTACTCGCAGTACATCTTTAGATATTTATATATCAATCAATTTATATTTATTTCAAATTGTAACAGTATTTGTTACCAAGCTGAGGACGTGACTTTTTTTTGATCACTGCTGATGATTGTTGACTTAATGACTTTTGTCTAAATGAGACACACGTACACTTTAATTCATTTAATGGTGTTTATTGACCATTATTCACCAACATCAACAGTCACAATGTTGAATAATTTTACAGAACACCTGGTGCAAAGTCACACATGCACATGAAAGCAGTAAATAACATTAGAATATTAACAATGTTTTGCTGATAATAGAAAACTATTTTGACTTTGACCAAAGTGAATAAAGGAGCAACTACAGTCCAACAGAAACAAAGAAGCACATACACAGAAGATTCAAAATAACATGACTGAGAACACCATGCTAAGAACAAGATCATCCAGTGTTTTACAAGAAAAGACGTCTCACTTTGTTGAGAGCTTATGGAACTCTAGAGACGTACGGTCCACTCTGATCATTTAGAGGTAGACAAGATAACTCTTGTCTAATCTGTTTTCTATGTGTTGATATTGGTGAAGATCCCATTATTATTATTATTATTATTCAGAAAGCCAGGAAACTTTCAATTGTCCCTGTTGAACCAGCCCGAGAGCCTTACACTACTCAACCGAAAATGGTGCCATCACAATAAGATTAAAACAAACAAAGCACATGCACATGAGAAAACACCACTCCTCTCCTCTCATGTTGCCTTTTCCACCTCCCATCTCTGAGGAGGATGACAGCTGGGGGCAGATGATGATGATGACCGGCCTATAGTCAGACAAGAACAAAGACATTGTAAATTATGTCTGTGTGACTTTACTGCATCTCTTCAGCATGTGCACAAGCAAATACAAAATATTATATCACTTACTTTTATTTCTTTGTAGGTGATGGGGCTGGAGAGGAGACTGACTTGTCACTGTAGACCTTTCAGGAGGAGTGTCTCTGCAAACACAGAAAATTTTCATTAGTTAAGGTAGAGGAAGAAAGTATTAGGAAATGCAGCCTCAACAGTGTAGTTAATAAAGAATGGGAGACAGAGACTTTAGCCATTAAGCTCCTCTCCTGTGGAACCAGTTCCTAGGTTAAGTTCAGGAGGGAGACACCCTTTTTACTGGGTAACAGGTTAAGGCAGATGGGCCCCACCTCAAGTGTTGAATTGTGATTTGTTGCTATATAAATAAACTGAATTGAAATGAACCGAATTCTTGACTCAGAGCTGCTGTGTTGTTGTTTTTTTTTAATCCTAAACTGGTGGTTATCTATAACATGATGCTGTATCTATTTTGTTTTTATGATCACAATATAAACTGGTGTAAGTTATTTAAAAGACAAAGATATTTTGGAGATGCAAATGCAGGTAAATTAATACACACCTATTACTGGTGACTCTCTTGGCAGCGAACCTGCTGTTTGCTCACGTGGAAGCAGCGCAGGTACAGGTCTCCTTAATGAAAGAAGGACAAAAAGTAATCCATTAATAATCAAGCTGTAACAGACATAATGAATATGAGAGTGGTTTTAGCGGATACACTGAAAAGTGTTAAACATATTTACCATCTACTTCTGAATCCTGGACTACAGTTCATGTGGACAGCGAGGACAGTGTAGAAGATTGTTCTACAAGAGAAAAAAGTCATGTCCGTTATTAATGATTTGATGATGAAGAAAAAACTGGTGGTAGTAAAGAGAGAAATCACACACACAGGTAGTGTGTGCCTGCTCTGTCTCAGATTTCGACAGTAAGTCTTCTACAGTTGATATATCGATTAAGGATTACTATTCAGTCAGCACACTATTTAAATTTTGTCTAAGCAGGGAAACAACATGGCCTTTTATATATCTTGTATCAGAGGCCCGCATAATGATCTATTATATTCTACACATGATAAAAGGTATGAAACCTTTCAGATACACAGGTGTTCTATAAATGAACTAAACTAATGCTGTGCACAACACTCCTATGTCAACTTAATGGAAACATGACTTTAAAAAGACAGAACCCTGTGATTCTAATGTTCTCCCATCTAAAACACACATCACAGTAACTTTACTACATTTACAGTTAGGTGCTGAACTCAAGTATAATTTAGTGTTCCCTCGTGCTCCTTGGCCACCGCTCAGTGGTCGCTCCGGTTCGCGTAGACCTGCGGTAAACGGCCAGCAGTAATCGGCTCCTCACAACATATGCACGGGATCAGCAGTATTGGCACGACTCACCTTGTTGGGCCTCGAGCACTGTCGATGACCCACAACGATGATTTGGCGGCCGTGTTATCGGAACCACTCCCAGGTCCGCTCGCCAGGCACACTCTTGTCCGGCCACGTCTGCACAGTCTTACCGCTTACTGTGGTTCTCGTAGATGCGGATTCTTCACGTCAGCAACCCAGAGTCCAAATACACCACACCGAAGGTTGACAATCACATGCTGCAAAGAAAGCACACACTCTCCGCTCCTCCGCCCGTCCTGCTTCCTTGTCCTCAAAGTGCCGATCTCTTCACCCACACGCCACGGTCACTCTACTTACAGTTAGAATGTCTCATTTCCTACCAGGGGCGTGGCTCGTTCATCCACAGTGTAGGCGACGTACGGCCATGGTCCAACAAGGACCCGACCATAGCCACAGAAGACCCCATCTCGAAAGAGACCAATTCCAAGGAGCACCTTGCCCCATACAGACCACTCCCCACACATTGGTGCTGCCATGTTTAAAAAGTCTTAAGTCCCCGCCTCTCGGTGTCTCCCATTGGCCGCTACTTTCCTCATAGGTGAAAGGGATTTCAGTCTCATTTGGGACAGCTGTCACTCAGGTCACATGAGGAGACAAAAAAACAACAAAACATGCAACATGCAGAAAGAAAGAAAGAAAAAAAACACTCCACACATATGCAATACAAATATAAAATCACTAAAAACAATTTCTCCTCATGGCAGTCCCATAACATGACTCCATCTTAAAGGTTTTTATTGTAAATAATTTAGTTTTGGCGTGATTTCTCCATGCCAAGTGGGTATTGATAGAAAATGAGAGCCACTGACATTATGGATAATGATTTGATAATGTATATGTCAGTATATTAGATATGTCACAGTATGTGTAAACTAAATCTTCTACTTCTAGACTTGACTACTGTAATTCATTACTGATAGGATGTCCCAGTAACTCACTCAAAAGCCTCCAGTTAATCCAGAATGCTGCAGCCAGAGTTCTGACTGGAATTAACAAGAAAGATCATATTTTTTAGCTTCTCTCCATTGGCTCCCTGTAAAATCTAGAATAGAATTTAAAATCCTTCTCCTCACATATAAAGGACATATCGAATAATCAGCCCCCAACATATCGTAAAGACGTCATAAAACCTTATTATCCCAGCAGGATCCCAGTGCTGGTCTACTTATGGTTCCTAGACTTTCCAAATGTAGAATGGGAGGCAGAGCCTTTAGGTATCAAGCTCCTCTCCTGTGGAACCAGCTCCCAATTAAAGTTCGGGAGGCAGACACTCTCTCTATCTTTAAGACTAGGCTTAAAACTTTCCTTTTTGATAAAGCTTATAGTTAGAGATGGCCCAGGTGACTATGAACCATCTCTTAGTTATGCTGCTATAGGTTTAGTCTGCTGGGGGACCTTGCTGATACACTGAGCTCCCCTCGTCTTCTTCTCTCCACTATCATGACATCATTGCATGTTGTTAACATTGTGTCTTCTCTCTCCCCTAGTTGTGCTTTGTCCTCTCTGTCTCTTTTTCTCTCTGTATCTTTCTGCAGGTGTGCTCGACCACGGAGTTGTGTGATTCCGCTTTGTAGCTGCTGGCCATACCAACCTGCCCAGTGCCTCATCTGTGTCTCCTTGTTGTTTTGATTTCTTTTGCCTGCTGTTCTTCTCTCTCTCCTCTTTCCACTCACCCCAACCGGTCGAGGAAGATGGCCGCCCACTATGAGCCTAGGTTGTGCACTGTCAACACCAAGGATGAGAACTGATGACATGTGCTGTTTTATTGGATGTAATGGTCTAATTTGTGGTATTGTGGTGTGACGCCTGTAATGACGTTGTTGGGAATCTCCCTTCATTTCTTAAGTGCCTTTGCTCTTCTTAATTTGTCATCTTTCTCACACAGACACCTGAACCCCCCTTGAGAGTATTATTTAATTGTTTAATTTCTGTGTGATTTTGTTTGGATTTTAGACATGTCACAAGGTGTGACTAGTGTTACTCCTGATTGGCTCCCATGTTAAAGGGAATTTCTTCCACACACAAACACCAAACACAGGATGAGCTCACAGGACAAACTGTGGATTCCTACCAGACATGTTATACATCAAAATGACTAGCACGGTCAACTGATGACCCTTGTTGTGATTAGTTTGCACTTACCATGGAAACAAAAATTGCCATGGTAAATCATGCTTTCTTACTGGCGAGATGGCTTTGAGGTTCGAGGGTGCAAGACACCTTTAAACTTTCCCCAGGAACTTTCTAGTTTTTTATTGTGCTTCTTTGTATCTTTTATACTTTATGCAGTTTACGTTTTGGGTCATTATTGATCCATTTTCAACTTTTCCATTAGTGTGTATTGCAGGATTGTTGGTGCAGTTAGAGTTTGCCACTCTAAAAACTGCCCTTCATCATTTGTCAACTGTTTTTGCATGTTTTCTTCTCCTCTACAGTCAACTTTCATCTTTCATAAACAAATTCTACATAGAAACGTAGGAAAATCTGTCCTCTTTCTACTGATATAATTCCTACAGTGATAGGACTCACGGTTTTCGCATGCTGTGGCCATCAGTGGATGGCTCATCATCTGAGCAGCCCAGTCACTTCAATGTTAAAACGTCTCTCCCAAGTCTTGTCCAAATCAGATATGTCCTGTGTTTGTAAATTGCCACTACACCCTCATTTCTTTGAATTACCCCACAAAAATAAGTTTGTTGAAGTGTTGGGGGGCTTCAAGTCTTGGAATTTTTCCAATATGACCAACCGTTATTTGTCTTATAAAGAATTTAGTGGAACTATTCCTCTCGCTATTTTCCCTGTCTGTAGACACAGAAATGTAACGGCTTTTTAACTGACCGTTACTATCGCAACGTATCTCCCTCAGTGTCTGTGTCTACTTCTCAACTTCAATCTCTCTGTTATAAGAACACATCAATGAAGTGCTGCTGTGTGTGTGTGTGTTCTTTTGTACACTGTCTGTGTCTGTGTAACCATTACTATGGCAACGTAACTCACTCAGTGCTTCTGTGTCTTGTAATCCATTACATTAGTACTTTCTGTAATCCATTACATTAGTATTGACCTGTAGCGGATACAACTACTACGCCAATCTTCTGGCTTTAACAGTACTTCTGGTTAAACTCTTTGTGTCAGACACACCTGCCTACACACAGACAGACACACAAACACAACTCAATCACCACATGTTACTAACCATGTCCTTCTCTCTAATTGGCTGAGGCTTCATTGAGATGACTTTAAGGTTCAAGAGCATTTCTTTAAAGTGTGTGTGCATGTGTGTGTGTGTGTGTGCGCGTGTCTGTTTACTTAGACTCACTCAGTGTCTGTGTATCTTGTAATCAATTACATTAGTATTGACCTCTAGCCCACAGAAACTAACATCCCGATCTTCTCTACTGGCTCCAACAGTGCTTCTTTCAGTAAGAGCCTTTTTGTGAAAAATCAAGAAAACCAGTTGAAAGTGAATTTGATATTTACAAAAATGGCGTTACTTAGGAAAATGATTTCATTTGTCATTCACCTTTATTGCTCAACTTTTGCGCTTTGTGATTTAGTTTTATTGTCTTTGTGAACTTTTCTGTTTTGTCACCTTTTTGTCTTTCTCACCTTTTTCTCTGTTAACTTTGTGTCAACGTTTTGTCTTTGTAAACTTTGTGTCAACTTTTTTTATTTGTCATCTTTGTGTCAACTTTTTGTCAACGTTTTTCAACTTTTTGACTTTTTCAAAAAGACTTTTAACTTTGTCAAGTTAGTGTCTTTGTCAACTTTTTGTCAACTTTTTGTCAACTTTTTGTCAACTTTTTTAATTTGTCAAATTTGTTTTTCAATTTGTGAACTTTATTCAACTTTGTCAACTTGAAATAACTTGCAGACAGGCATTTTTCCGGCGACAAACCCATGCTCCCCCACGCGATTTCTCCAAAAATTACAAAGTCTAGTGATGAGATGTGTACTTTGTTTCACTAGTTTATATAGGTCAAAGTTGTTCTCTCTCAAAAATAACCTGATGTAACCCAGCTTTTTCCGCTCAGCCAATCATAAGTGTTTGTACATTACCTAATAAGGAGTTGTTTTCCAGTGTTGAAAATAAAATGTAACAATTTAGACAGTGAGATCATATTTGGTAGAGCTTAGGTGCACTGCTTCTCTGTATGATCTCCGGATATACTATATATCTGCATTAAAACACTTAAAAGACGTTCACTCTCTGCCTGGTTCTTTCCTCAGGAATCATCCTTGAGAAGAAGCTAACCCAAACAGAGATTTATGGGGGAGCTTCGAAAATTTGGCGCCCAACATGGGGCAAAGAGGAAAGCCAGGAATTTGGAATTTTGGAGTGGGCAGCAGGACACTGAGGGCTGACAGCTGTCACATAATAAGATGAGCAAATACCTGTTTATTCGAAATCTGCAAAATTGAAACTGAAACCTAAACATAGCCTTATGTGTCCTACATGCGCGTTTACTCTGTAAATTTTAAAAGAGTGAATGAAAGAGAAAAGAGTAATGAAATATAGGTGAAAGGCCTTTGACAAGAGTGTCATAAATAAAAAAAAGGTGAGAGGCCTTCAACTTAAAGAGTCGTAAATAAGCTTTGGGAGTGAGGAAGACAAAATATAAAAAGGAGGAAAAGGAAGCCGAGACCCAGTATTGGTTTGGGCTGGCAGTGACTTGCCTCCCCCATATCGCCAGGGGGAACGCAAACCTATAGCGCCTCGACCCCGCCTGTCTCCTCTATATATCCTGTACTCACAGTGACAAAGAGTCCGGAAGGTAAGTTTACACCCCGGGACTCCATGCACCAAAGACAGCTAGACACATTGACTATGGGACAGAGATTGGCATTGGGAGATTTTAGAGCAGTTGCAGCCAGAAGTATGTCCTCACAGGTTTTGAGAGAGATAGAGGTAAATGCAGTGACCACAGGCTTGCCGGATGAAACCCCATTTACTCAGACAGTCACGGCCGTAGGGAAAGCTCTTAGGGAGAAATTCCCCCTCCGAAACCTGTGTTTGCAGTACCAAAGCTAATATTGGATCCAGTTGACAGCCACAGAGAATACTTAGATAAATGTAAAGAGACCTGGACTATACACACGGGACACCACCCAGGGAGAGCTGGCCTACAACAGGAGTGGTTCAGGAGAGCAGTAATGGAAGGAGTTCCAGAGAAAGTTAGAGAAAGCATCCTAAACAACCCTGATTTGCCAGGAAGCGAGTCACACGTGTGGGAAATGCACCTGGTGTACTACCTCCAGAGGGCAAAGGATGAGCAGTTAACAGAAGACACTGATCTGAAAAATATTCAGGCACAATTATTGAAGTTACAGTTGGGAGAAGCAAGACAGAAGGTTGAAGATAAACGAACAAAAGACAAGCAGGTGGTGGTGGGGACTGCCCCAGGGGAACAAAACACTCCGGACTTATTCCCAGTGCCATCTTGGGAGGACCATCAGGGACTTTATGGTCCCCCTCCAATGAGGGAAGGTTCTCAGCCATGGAGGGGTCTCAGGGGGTTCGGTCAGGGTGGTCGAGGGTGCAATAGAAGGGGACGTGGAGGATCAGGAGCCAGAGCATGGGGGCATATCATGCACTGCATGAAAAGAAGTGTATCTGGACTAGGAAACTCCTGTATACACCACTGATTTTCGGGAGTATTTACAAGTACCACTGAACGTATACATCAAATTCCACCAACCTAGGATGCTTCCTGATTGATACCAAATCGGATGTATTTTGCTGAGGGATACTTCCATGGTACAGCCATTTGTTGTCATGGCAAATAATCCACTCAAGACTCTTTCAAAGAGACAGTCACACCTCAAGAACCATTTGCATTTTACACCTCTGCACAACTCTGCTGTTCCCCATTGG
>JAUYWH010000080.1:0-14117 GCA_034779795.1 Ctenopoma multispine
TGTGTGTGTGTGTGTGTGTGTGTGTGTGTGTGTGTGTGTGTGTGTGTGTGTGTGTGTGTGTGTGTGTGTGTCTTTTAACACTATACATTAGTACTAATTTCCTCTGTTAAACACTAAGTAAGTGTAATGTATTTATAATTATTTCACTAAGACACACACACACCTGACTCTATCCTGGGAGTTTTTAATTTAAATTATAAAATTTTTGTGTGAGTTTGTTTGGATTTGATACATGTCACATGTATGACTAATGTCGCTCCTGATAGGCTGAGGCTTCATCAGAATGGCTCCCAGGTTCAGAAGCACTTCTTCCACACACAAAATCCACACAGGATGAGCTCACACAGACTGACCGACTGGGGAATCCCATCACATACGTTAAACATCAAACTGACCGGCTCTGTCATGACATGTCCCCTTGAGTGTAACATGGGAGCTTGAGTGTAACATGAGAGGTCCCCCAGCAGACTAAATTTATAGCAGCATAACTAAGAGATGGTTCACAGTCACCTGATCTACTCTAACACAAGCTTTATCAAAAAGGAAAGTTTTAAGCCTAGTCTTAAAGGTAGAGAGGATGTCTGCCTCCCAAACCTGGATTGGGAGCTGGTTCCACAGGAGAGGGGTTGATAGCTGAAGGCTCTACCTCCCAGTCTACATTTGGAAACTCTAGTAACCACAGATAGACCAGCCACTCTGCACTGTTTCATGGGAATGTAAAAGACTGATTAATGTATGTACAGTATGTGTTTGTTGGACCACTGATATTGGTGTGCAGTAGTTAGACAGCAGTCATATCGAGAAAAAACATATTCTATCTGCTTAGCACACATCAGGTCAGATTATGGAGAAAATTAGCTGAATATCTCCACAGCATGAAAGGACTTTGTTTATAGTATCAAATAAGTGGGCGATGTTTCTCCAGTGCAAAAAGTCAGGACAGCAGTTACCATGATCAAGTGAAAAGAAATGTTCCAGTTAGAGGACCACTGAAGATATTGCCAGTGTTTATTTATTTTGCTGCAAGTTAATATATTTCCAAACCGATAAACATTCTGTAGTTTCTAAGAGTTCCCCTTGACTTTTGGTTCAGTGGATAAATTCAGCATATACTGCTCTAAAAGCGCTATTGAAAAAAAAATAGTCAGTGTTGATATATTAAAAATGATAGTCATAACATTAATCTGCTTCTATGCTGATCATAGTAACTCCACTGTAATCAGTGTTTACATTAGCTGCTCATGAATATAGTGGATCATTTAGCAGCTAAAGAGCAGATGACAGAGTTTAAAGTGAATAAACATCAGACAGAAACAAACTAAATTAATAGTAATGTTGCAGTGTGTCTCCTCGATATTTACACTGGCCATGTTAGTTGACATATATTCTATAAGGTCATATATGGTAAAAAAATGTTTTACAATGCCCTGAAATATCAATGAATGCAATACCAAGACAGTATTAATAGAAGTTTTTAAACCAGTTGACAAAGGGCTCATCTATAAGGCCTCAATAATGGTAATTTTCTTTTTTCTGTCTGCAATTCGAGTTAAGTAGTTTTTTTTTTATTGCAGCCTCCACCTGTTCGGAAGCTTAAACTGTACTCATTCATCTTGCTTTGATTAATACAGTTGAACACATTACTTTGTCCCCCTTCCAACATAGTATAAGACTTTACAATCATACAATACACACCCCAATCATCGCAATCATCCAGAACATTGCATAAGCTGTGGATCTGACAACACAGTGATTTTGGTTTAGCAACAGTAAATGTGTATTGGTATGATGTGTAAAACAGTGACATGGCTGAGCAGCACTGTCCTGCTGATTATATTGTAGATGTATTTACATGTAGAATGGTGACATCTATGAGGCCCAGGGGCTTGCTACTTATCTTTAATGGTCTCTTTAGTATATTATGCATTGCAAATGATCACAGCCACACTGTTGCTTGTTAACAACATGCCAAGCCATTTGCTTTAAACTGAGGCTGATATGAAAGCTGAGACTCCCACAAGTTGCTACTGCTGCAAAATAATGCCATATGAACAGAGGGTGAAAAGGGAAACAAGCAGGATCTGCACTAACGTGAAACATACTTCTATCATCTCACTTTTTCAGGTTTTTTTCTCTTCACTGATATTAGAATGATTATTAATTTATCAGGATGTGTCTGCACAGACAGAGAAGCTGGATGAGTTTGTTAGTTCTGTCATGAGGTAATTTATATAATATATTGTGAAATTAAATCCAGAGCATTAGTGACATTACTGAAATAGTATATGCTTTTGGAAATGAGTGGGGAGGAGGAGGTACAAAAGTACAACTCTACATAAATTTAATGAAATATTATAAAAAAAAAAGAAAAAGAGAAAAGGAGTTTCGGGAGAAATGTGTATTAATCACTTTCATGGAAATAAGGGGTTGGGGTGGGCTTTAGAGCTGAGCACTCTGCATGTAATGAACTGACCAAGTAAAATGCCACTAACAGTACGCCCCCAGCTCTCACTCTTGCAGTAATAAACATGAAACATGCAAATGCAGAGCAGAAACACAGAATTCTGTCAGATGAAATCAGCTGCATCATTATTTACCTTTACAGTTGTCATGCAAGCTGCAGAGCAGTGCCTGGAGCTAAACAAATATCCGGCAAAGGCTTGGCATTGCAAATCTGCAGAAGTAAGACAAATGCCCAACTTCTGCTTGGACTTTTTCCTGAAAGCACTGCAGTGTAGCATTGCAGGGCAATGTGATCCGCTATTTTATTTCATTAAGTCCAATTAATGGCTCACAATGATTATGTCTCCAGTCTGTTTTTCTGCATTTTACCTGTGTAAACACTAGGATTGTGTATTGTGCTCTTAGTGTTTCCAAAACACGTGACCTTCAGTCTGTACTGCATATGAGGAGCTGCTGCTGCTCTGCTGAAGTGCTGCTCATGCCACACCTTCTATGTATTGAAAGGCTTAATTACATACTAAGGAAAAGCTGCTGGCTGCAGGTAGTGTGTGCTCTGAATGGCTGGAAGAAGCCAGGCTGACTGAGTCACATTGCTGTGCTTCCCTATGGTAACTGCCACCTGTTTCAATAAAGGCCACTATTCAAAAGTCCCACATTGCAAATAACAGACTGGCACATTCCTGCCTGTGAATGTTGCCAATTACACGCTGTTTGTGCAGAAGGAAGGACAAAACATGGAAGCACAAAATGGATGTAAACAAGACTATTGTTATTCTTATTAAGGTCCATTTATAAAACTTTAACAGTTCCAGAGAGAGAGAGAGAGAGAGAGAGAGACAGGGAGGGAGAGAGAGAGAGAGTGTGTAATATGTATAAATATTACATTGTTGTGTCATCCTTGTAAATATGCCTGACAGCAGCCAAGAAAACTATCATTAGCACAAACAATGCAGCCAGGCCAATGGCATGGATAAAAACAAGACAGTTCCTTTGAGACAGTTGCATCGCTTTTGAACACCTACTCAGTCGACTGCTGCTGCTTTTCCCCTCCCTCCCCTCCTCCATCATGAGTCTCATTCTTTCGACTGAGATACCGGCTTTTCATACATTGATTGAAAGCCTTCTTCTCAAAGGACCTGATGCTGAACGGCTGACAACACTATAGTCTGTAATGGCTTCTACTCCATACTGCAGACAGAAGTTGCTCTCAGTGTCAGTCTTCTCAACCCTCACATTTGTAGCCCCCTACAAATTATAGTGAGGGTCGGTGCCACTGTCTGCTATTTATTTCCACATCTATGAGATAAGCTCATGATATTTTTCCTGCAGGCCTCTTTTTCTGATGATCTACTATTGAAATCTCCTATTTTGAACAGAGTACAAGGTTAACCATCACTTCACTTCTGAACATTTATTTTAAAGGTAAATACAAGTCATTTGCATGAATTGGTGTTGTCTAAATTCCTTGTTACATTCTGTGATATGTTTACCATTCCTCCATGTGTTATAAGCAAAGAAGTTTGCTTTTTCTTTAGAGTTCATTGTAGCTGGAAAACAGATATATTGAAAGGGATGGTGAAATATTTAACACTGTAGACCTGATTCTGTTAGTTTCAAAGTAAATGTAGAGAGTCCACGTACGCAACATATTCTGCTATGGTAATGGTACTTATATTTATATCATTGTTAGGGTTACCTAAGTCCATTACATTAAATACACCACAGTAATTGCATAATTAAGTACAATAATCTTGTTAGAAGGCACATTTGTGAACAAGGTCAATTTAAAGAATAAACCAGGTAATAGTAAGCAGCATTTTAGGGCTGTGACATGTCAAGCCAAAGGGCAGCTTTGAGCCAATGTCAGGCCTGCTGCCTGACTAGTTTTTGCCATGTCCCACTGGGTGGCGTGAGCATTGGTTGGCATCAGCAGTTGTTTAGCCAATTTGGCACATAGAATTTATCTGACCCATTTACTCTTTTGGAGAGAATCAGGCACAAACAGCTAAATAAAGCTATAGATGATAGCACAACCTGCAGAATTCAGTGTGTTATCACAGAAATAGAAAGTGAGGTGGTAGTCAGTACAGTGAACATGTTAACTGGCTTTGCATGCAAACGTTTATCTACTTCTTTCAGCCTATTCCTTGCAGTGTGACCTTGCCACCTTTCTCAGGTGTCTCAATGGGGGGCAAATCTCCAAGGAAAGGCAATTTAGAACAGCATTAACCGCATTCTGGCCTCTGACCCCATACAGCTTTAAGCTTCTGACAGCCATGCTCTTTTGGTTGACTGGAGTAGAGAAAAGCATGCTGAAATAGCTGCACAAATTCCACCCTAGAGATTCCCTCACGTCCTGCCCTCTTACAGAAAAGGGGATTATCAATGCGCTGTTCTATGAATGCTAGAATTCTGTGTTGTCCTTGCAGCAAAACTGCATTGTGTTAGCAGGAAAGCAGAAAATACATAACCAAGCACACAGCAGCGCCACCAGGTGGTATTAATGTTTTCATTTCAATTCAACTTTATTTATATAGCGCCAAATCACAACATACGTCATCTCAAGGCACTTTACAGTGTATGATTTAAGACTTTACACAGAAAACAAATATATACAAAATATTGTAGAAAACCCAACAGTCCCACTTTAGCAAGCACTAGGCAACAGTGGAGAGGAAAAACTCCCTTTAACGGAAGAAACCACCAGCCGAACCAGGCTCAGGGTGGGCGGTCATCTGCCTTGACCAGTTCGGATGAGTAGACAGAGGAGAGAAAAAAGAACAGCAGAGATCAAAACAACAACACGGAGCAGCAGACGAGGCACTGGGCAGGTTGGCAGGATCAGTAACTACAGCTAAGAGATGGTTCAGAGTCACCTGGGCCATCTATAACTATATAAGCTATAAGCTTTATCAAAAGGAAAGTTTTAAGTCTAGTCTTAAAAGTAGATTCAAATTCAAATTCAAATTTCATTTGTCACATACACAGTCATACACAGTACGTTATGCAGTGAAATGCTTAAGCGACCGGTCGTGACCTTAAAATTGTAAAAGAAACGTTAACAAATTAAATAGAACAAAATAAAAAGAACAAAGTATATAAACTATCTTAAAAGGATAAATAAAATAAAATGAAATATATAAGTATGTAAGAAATATTAACAAAACGTATCTGTACAATACAGAGGGTTTCCACAGGAGAGAGGTTGATAGCTAAAGGATCTGCCTTCCAGTCTACATTTTGAAACTCTAGGAACCACAAGTAGACCAGCACTCTGAGAGCGAAGTGCTCTGCTAGGATAATAAGGTTATATGAGGTCTTTAAGATAAGATGGAGCCTGATCATTTAGTGCTTTATAAGTGAGCAGCAAGATTTTAAACTCTATTCTAGATTTTACAGGGAGCCAATAGAGAGAAGCTAATGTAGGAGAAATATGATCTCTCTTGCCAATTCCAGTCAAAACTCTGTCTGCAGCATCACTATTATTGGGATATCCTATCAGTAATGAATTACAGTAGTCCAGTCTAGAAGTAACAAATCTACGGACTCTCAGCATCACTTTGAGACAGGATGCTTCTAATCTTAGATGTATTTACGAACCTATTGGGGAGACAGGGACAGGAACAGAGACAGGGACAGGAACAGAGAGATGTAGTTAAGTGAATTCTGCACATGACTGCTTTTGTTTGTTCCAGATGTAGCATTCATGCTTTGTCTCTTCACCTGCAGAAAACATACCCAGGCATGAAAGACTGTGGCATATAAAAACTGTGGACTAATGGCCTGACAGTCTAGAATTTGAGCGGCTTGCATAAAGCTTACAATCATTACAATCATTACATTACAATAATCTGTAATGACTGTAATGACATTACAATAATGTGTGTTACTTTTATGCCTTTTTTGGAATTCCATACACTATATACAGAATGTGAAAAAAATACATTTCCAAAAGTGTGTTTTTCATTTGTCACTTTTCTTGTCTAAACCTAAACCCAACCACACACTGTGGACACTGTGAGTCTAACTCAGACCTGTGGTGTGACACTGCGGCAGAATAATAGCCTGCCATTTAACCAGGCCACCATCTTGTGACTCATTTGTTGTTGTGAGTGTATATAGCCTTCATTCAAGCAAAATCACATGCTGTGTCACAACATAATTATAATATAATTACATTCACTAAAAGAAACAGAATTGCATTTGAAAGACCCAGTCCACTCAAAAATATATTTTTCTTATGTTTTTATGTTTAACTTCTACTCTACTCCAAAATAATCACAATTCAATGTACAAATGCAGAACTCAGCGTTGCCTGTTGAAACCTGATACTAGCTACTACATGCAAAAGATTTTGCTAAGAGACTAATTTTGAAGGCAGATGCTCCTCATCTTAGTCTGATTCTGAATGAGGCTCAAACATATACAGCAAAACATCTCCAATATCACTGTTTGCTATTGTATTGTCATGTGCAGTGTTTGTACCAGTGTACCAGACGAAGTGGCTCTGGTGGGTGGAGGCATGATGTTTGGTGCATTTGCATATTTATTATTCATAGAGCCTGGAAATTACTGTAAGGGAGACAGATCAGACCTCTTTCCATGCCTTTTACAAGGCTTTACTAAACTTTTTCATGGAAAATATCTGTCAGACAATATGTTTTTCATACCAGTGTATTTATATATGCCTTAAAATGTGGCTGAAGTGTGACTTTGGGAAGTTTTGTAAGAACATAATTGTTAGGACCGGGATTTATCAGATACAAATTCACTTGGGTGTTTTTTTCACATCCCCTCAAGTAGCCCGGCCCAGCCAGTTTTTCTCCTCTTGCTTTCAATTAATAGAAAGAAAAAAACTGAACTAAAAAATAATTGTACACTGATCAAAGAAATGAAAATAGTTTTTTGAAAAGTGCATATTTTTCATGTTGAACATGAAAACGGCTCCTTTTTATCTTAAGGTTGCATTAAATAAATGTAAAAATAAAAAGCAGCTAGGTAGCAGTTAGTAATGTCACCTCACAGTTAAAGGTGCCTTTCTGAGTGGAGGTGACCTGTCCAGGGTATACTCCACCTCCTGCCCAGTGACAGCTGGGATTGGCTCCAGTACCCTTATTACCATTAATAGAAAAAGCAGTCAGGATAATAGATGGACAGATGATATCTGCTTCATGTTGAATTCACATTGTCAGTCATCACAACCTGAGAGTTACTGAGCACTTTTCACTGTGTGCAGACCTTAAAAGAGAGCCCTCAAGTTCAGTAACACTTGGTACTGCACAATGCACTGCAGGGACACCCACTCCTTAATGAAATATCAGCCGATGCAATGTAAAAAATATTTAAAGGAACCCCATTTTCCCCCCTATATTTGTTACATTACGTTGAATCTTGAACTATGGAAACATTTTTTACAGTGAGATTACCAAGAGCATAAATCTTATAAAATGTGCATAATGAGAATCTAGAGTTAAGAATTGTCTCAGAACTGCCTTGGCTTCCATAACTACTGAAAATGATCTTTGTGTTGCATTTTGTAGTAAACTGTAATCTGTGCATCAGTGAACCCAGCCTGACACAAATTGAGCATAAAAATTCAACCAGGAGGAGATGGGGTCGAGCAGAACAATAACCATTTTAATACACAGCCTTTATGAAACAGTAATTAGACTGTTTGTCTTACAGTGAATAAACCAAGGTTTGTCTACAGACACTTACAAAGTTCTTCTTTGTATCACCTGTTAACAAATGACCATAATTCATGAGCTGTATTTTGAGAAAAATAGGATTAATAAGTCAGAGAATGATCAAGGAGAGCAATAGAAAACAAAAGCACTAATGTTTGAAATGTAATATCAACCTTAGCCTTAGACATAATCTATCACCCACTTACAATGCAGTTCTTTCATCTGTACCCAGGCGGTTTCACAGTCGTTCACACTCTGGCTCAGGTGATCACATTAACATACATGAAAGCCAGGGGGAAGGACAACCCACAGGTAACCACCAATTACCAACTTGAGGATTTGTCTGTGAAGATTCTCGGTCATCCAGGTGAAGTTGTCAGAGGGTTCAGTGGAGGATTGAGGATTCCACAGGGTGTATAAACCTGCTACTCCTACCAGTCAGTCAGACTTAAGAAAGCCCTATGGAATGTAAGGGTGAAACGTAGTCACGGAACTAAATAAAATAAATAATTAAAACAAGTCCAGTTGCTACTGAAAAACCTTTTCTGAGATAACCATTACCTAGATGACTGAGAATGTTCACAGATAATATCAACAGTGTTATTAAGTACTGAATGTACATATTACATTTCCAGAAGTTGTTAGTTATTAGAAAAAAAAGAAGATAAAATAGGAAGTTAATTTTGCACAGAAACTTCCACAATCAGTCTGAACAAAATATAGCAGCACCTTTGAGTGAAGACTGGTTATAAGGTAATTCAGGAACAGAACTAGGCGCTAGTTCAACATAAAAGTGAAATGTAAAACAATACATTTAAATACCAAATACCAAATATAGAGCCCTAACTATCTTCTTTTGTGACTGACAAAGATGTGCATTTAAGGAAAAGTGTATGCGTGCCTTTCACCTAGCTTTCTGGGGACTGTTGGCTTTTCTGTATAATTCTATATATAGTTATATCCTGTAAGGTCTAGAAGTCTGTAAAGGTCTGTAAAGTGCCTTGAGATGACTTGTTGGTGCCTGCCATTGAAAATGAATGGAGGCATTGTTGTCCACCTCTAAACCTCAAATCGAACGGCTCGGTCCATGGAAGTGTGCTATTAATTTTGTTGTTGATATCTTGCATATTTTTTTGCATATTTTATTCAACTTTTTCTATTTTTGGTCACAAATGCCACTTTTGACAACTACTCCCTCCATTCATCATCGTGCTGTGTGGTCATACTTTGTCCTAACTTCATTAAAATAATAAATTTGTCTAGACACTTTGAGCTTTGACAGTGTAAAAATGTATTTTGATATCTTGTATAGTTTTCGAGTTTTGGCAATTTAAGTTAACAAAACCTGTTAAAATCTTCTCAACTTCTCCATAAGTGTGTTTTAGGGAATTTTCACTGACTCAGATTGGGGTGACGTCCCCCCACTTTACAGTTTTCGTTTCAACCTGAATCAATTTCTCTTTGCTGTTTTTCATATCTGACGATAACTCCTCAGAAATAATTCTGCATGCACCAAAAACTACAAACTAAACTTTGCTGACTCATTTTATGCTCTTAAACAACTGTGGTTAAACGTAGAATGAGGAGACGATTTCCGTGAGTCTCAATACCAGAAGAATGTGCTTAGATGTCAGTTCGTAAAATGTGTATAATACATATTTGAAATGATAGAGCCTTGAAAACGAAGGTCATAAACATTCGTTACGTCTCCCTTAGCTGTTATAATGTGACTGGTTAAATATGCAGACATCTCTGATGTAGCATGTTAAATTCAAAGCTGCGCTGTGCGAGTTCATTTTTATTCGAGGCCATTTGGTCATGATACAGACAAGCTATCTATAGCTAGCTAAAAACAATTTCACCAACATATCTTTCCTTTAGCTCAATTAGTAAAAAAATTAGCTGCTTGGCATGTTGCTTGGCATGGTCTTGTGGGTCTTGACAGACACACAAACTTGCCAGTGGCACACTGACACAGAGAGAAGTGCAACAGTTGTCCTTTTCATTTGTTTACTCCTGTGAGGCTTAGATTTGGTTACAGAGCAATTTGAAATGATAATTATGACAATGAAAATAAAATAGTTATAGAAAAGTGCATATGTATGTACGATACCAGTCAAAAGTTTGGACACATAGAAATGACCATGTTTGTGAAAGAAAAGCAGATTTCATAGCATCAAATTGATCAGAATGAATGTATAGATATTGTTCATATTGTTAATGACTATTGTAGCTGAAAAAAGAATATTAACATAAACATACAGAGACCTAAATTCTACAAACATTAGTTCCGTCTTCCAATAGCATGTTATGTTTGCTAATGCAAATGTATTCATTTAAAAGGATAACTGATCAATAGAAAACCACGTTCAATGATGGACAGGACCAACAGGAAGACGTATCTTTTCATGGTGTGTGTCTTCAGTGTGTCCAAACTTTTAACTGGTAGTCAATCAGTTAATCCTACTGTAAAAAATGTCTGAGGACTCAACTCCGGTTATAACCAACTCTGGTCCTCATTAAAAAAGTTCGGACACTCCTGCTTTAAGTGAAAGAGAAGATGATGTTGTGGTTGTTGGTATTTTAACAGTAATTTAGACTAAGTTGCAGCTGTTCATCTTTCTTCTTGTATGTTGACAGAATAGCAGTGCTCACTAAATGCTGTTCTTATAATTGGTTGCAAAACTACTAGTAAATAAACTAATGACTGCAGTGCACCATTATTATATCTTATGTGATATGGGGCGGCTGTGGCTCAGGACGTAGAGCAGCTAGAAAACTGGTTTGATTCCCAGCTCCTCCTGTTGAAGGTATGTTGAAGTGTCCGTGGGCAAGATACTGAACCCCAAATTGCCCCCGGTGTGTCAGGTCAAGCTGCGTAGCAGCTCTGCCATCGGTGTGTGAATGGGTGAATGAGAAGCAGTGTAAAGTGTTTTGAGTACCAGTGTAGGTAGAAAACAGCTATATAAGTGCAGACCATTTACCATCTTATGTCTCTTTAGCTGCATAAAGAAATATCAATGTTAGGCAGAAATAACCAACTTTATTTATAAAGACACCAAGCAAGCAGACAGAGAAGTTAAACTATACATCTTCAGATATTATGTATCACATTTAATATTATTAAATGCATTGATGGATATATTTGCATGTTTTAATGAACAAACCCCAACATGTAGGCTGTTAAAATACCTAAACTCATGGACTAATTTTGACTGTTATTAAAAAATAAAGTAGACATCCTAAAGACTGAGAAAACCAAAGGCAGGGGATCTTCCAGAGAAGCGATTGAAAGAAAATTAGCCAGATAACAGCAGAACTGCTGTACAAGAGATAATAAAATTAATGAAGCCTATTTAGGTTTGGCAAAAAAGTTTCAGCGCTTGCTATACGCGCTAATTTCTTCCTACAACCCTGGGGGCTAAGCCCCCCTAGTCTTTTAATCCTAGTGACGCCCCTTTCCCGTGTTATGATTATTTGGCATTTTGAGTTACCATGGCCACATAAATCGCCATAAGCCACACGCGAGATGCACCACAGGACAGACTGTGGATTCCTATTAGACATATTATACATCAAAACGAACAGCTCAGACAAGTGATGGCCCCGTCATGATTAGTTGGCATTTTGAGTTACCATGCCAATGTAATTCACCAAATACCAAGCAGTATGAACTCACAAGACATCAACACGACCTTCTCGATCATGACACATCCTCTGTTGTGGTTAATTAGCATTTAGAGTTACCATGGCAACGTATATCGCCAAAAACCACATAGTATGAGCTGAAAGGACAGACTGTGGATTTCTATCAGACATATTATACTTCAAAACAACTTGGCTCGCTAAATCCTGCTTTCTGATTGGCGAGATGGGTATAATGTTCAGGGGTGCATCGTGGCAGGCACATTCAATGTTTCCCCAGGAACTTTCTAGTTATGACTTATTGCTGGGATTATTGCCACCGTGCATTTTTGTGTAGGTAATGCATTTCATTACATTTTGCAAAAGAGTTGACCTAGCATTGTTCAGTAGGTTGTGTTTTTCCGCAACACTCATAGTGCAACACTTATATAGTGCATTTCTACTTGACGACTTGACACACCGGGGGCAATTTGGGGTTCAGTATCTTGCCCAAGGACACTTCAACATATGACAGGAGGAGCCGGGGATCGAACCACCGATCGGCAGGTGACTGCTCTACCTCCTGAGCCACAGCCGCCCCAAATTGAGCAGCATGTGTAGAAAGCAGAGTCTCCTAAAACATAGCTCATTCTAAGGCTCATATGGCATTTTCAGTGTGTTTTAACAATCACTTTCAGACTGACGTGCTGAGCTATGAGTGTGATTCCAGTGCTGACACTGTGTGACTGCATACACTGTACTAGTAAAAAACGTTTACAGGGTTATGGTAGCGAAGGAGTTAGACATAGAGGGGAGCGTCTTTCTGTATAAGTCGAACTGATGACAAGAATACACAGCTTATAAAATTCATATATCCAATGTTGGGATCTTATCTTTGACTGCTGCTACCTGATCTCGTTAAGGTTGGGTTGATTTGAAGTGGAGGACAGAGCTAATCAAAGCACAGATGACCTTTCCAGATCTTTCAAAGATCTGCTTTTTTGTATTGTCTTTGTCTGTGAAGTGCTTGTAGTTTTCATGCAGTTTTTAGGTCAGATCATATTTTTACATGAACTAAAACAAGAATAATCTAATGTCAGCTTTCTGAAAAACTGCAGAGAGCAGGAAGATTCAAACACAAACACCATTTGACTTAAAAAGCTGGTATATGTCATTTTTTAATTCTGACATGTCCATGCCAATTGCATTCTCCCTGCAATTGGCATGGACAGACTCACATGTCCAACAGCTATAGATTTATTTATAAGACCTCAGTCTTACTAAGACTGTTTCTTTCCTGTAGATCATACAGAATTAATTTCAATAATTAGCTCATCTAAATCCACTACATGTCTCTTAGACCCCTCCTAGACTGCTCAAGGATGTTTTACCTTTGATCAGCACGTCCATATTAGAGCAAATAAATGTATCTCTACTAACAGGCTATGTACCACAGGCTTTTAAATTAGCTGTAGTAAAACCTCTACTAAAAAACCTACTCTGGATCCAGGGGTTTTAGCCAATTATAGACCAATATCCAATCTGCCTTTTATTTCTAAAATCCCTGAAAAGGTAGTTTCAAAGCAGCTCTGTGACCACCTACGTGTGAACGATCTGTATGAAGTCTTTCAGTCGGGATTTAAAGTAAACCATAGTATAGAAACAGCACTTGATAAAGTTACCAATGGTCTTCTATTAGCTTCCAACAGTGGACATCTCTCTATACTTGTCTTGTTAGATCTTAGTGCGGCTTTTGACACTATAGATCATAACATCTTATTGAACAGACTGGAACCTGTCATTGGGATTAAAGGAATAGCACTAAGCTGGTTTAAATCTTATCTAACATATACATCCCAATTTGATGAATCTTCCATGCACACGCAGTTTAGATACGGAGTACCACAGGGTTCTGTGCTTGGACCGATTCTCTTTTCATTATACATGATTCCCTTCTGCAATATTATACGAAAACACTATTAATTTCTATTGTTATGCAGATGATACCCAATTATATTCATCTATGAAACCAGATGAAACCAATAATTTAGTAAAACCTCAAGCATGTTTAAAAGACATAAAGGGCTGGATGTCCTGTAATTTTCTACTCCTTAATTCAGACAAAACTTAGATTATTATACTTGGACCCAAAAATCTCAGAGACATGGTATCTAGTCAGATTGCTACACTAGATGAATTTGCATTGGCCTCAAGTGCTACTGTGAGGAATCTTGGAATCATCTTTGACCAAGATATGTCATTTACTTCATACATAAAAGAAATATCTAGAATGTCCTTCTTCCACCTTAGGAATATTGCTAAAATTAGGAGCATCCTGTCTCA
>JAUYWH010000081.1:0-14094 GCA_034779795.1 Ctenopoma multispine
TTGTGTGTAATGTTGTGCAGATCAGCAGAGTTGTTTTGCTCCTTGGAGCAGAGTTTTACTAACTGTGTGTTCATTTTCCATTTAGCGTGTAAACAATTGAAAAAAACTGTAATTACTCAAGACACTGTCATTTGTTTGTTACGCGAGGAAGTGGGTGGGGTTAGTATTCACTGAAAAGCAGTGAAGTGAAGTTTGGTTGTTAGAGACCAGAGATCACAGTGTACAGTCAGCAGATACTTTGACAGCAAAGACTTTTCACTTGTCTTTTTAATCTACACAGTCTCCATCTGACCATGCAGAGACGTAAGAACATAAGAGAATATAATGAAGATTATATTGAGGGTCAACACGTGAAGCTGAATGATTTGAGAAAAAAAATTCTAAACAAATATCTCAGAAAAAACATCCCTGCGTACCCTCAACCAGAGTTTCATGTGTCTCATCTGAGACATGACACAGACCGTGCTGGATTAAAAGGCATCTGCAGTGATGGTCCAGTCATGCAGGTGTTTGAGACCGTCCTCTACAGTCAGCAAGTGATGTACAGTGTGCTGGTCCACAGTCCAGCCAATCAGGAGCTGTTCTCAGAGGATCGTTTGCTGACTGACGACCCAACAGCTGTCTGTGTGTTTAAAGATGGACGCTTCATCTGGAGATCTGAGGCCATGTGTGAGACACACAGGTAAGAGTGAGGAAGAAGGACACAGGTAGAAATGACAATATTTTTAAAAGAATTTATAACAATAAATTGATCATACGTACAGTGTAGACATTGTCAGTATTGAAGCGTATCATTAACAAACATTTATACTGTCTTCCAGTTGCGTGTTTGCCAATACAAGTTTATTAATTTAAAATATTAACTGATCATAAGAAAATTCTTTTGCGTCGTGTCAAGAGCAGAGGAAAGCGCAGGAGGAGATCTATCTTTACCATTAAGCCCATCTAAGTAATCAGTCTGACAGTTGGACCAGACAGAAACAATAGTGGATGGGTTGAACTGATAGCTACTGTTTTAGTTATTAGTGTGGTTTTTGTGGCTGCTGCTGTTGGTTTCAAGATTTTCATGAAACGTAAAAATCCCAACAAACAATTCACACAACCTGTTGTCACTGAGTTTTAAATGTTTTTACACATTTGCAAACAATGTTCCATAGATAACTGAATATTTCCGTGGGTGTGATGGACTCACTTGTTATTTCCCTAATGATAAAGTGGAGGAAAAATGTTTTCTGACCCTGAGGTTCAAAACAAAGATGTAAAATACCCAGCTTTAAGATGAGTTTTCTTCTGTAATACATTCAGATTGAGTATACAGCAAACAGTATCGTACAGCTGTCAAAAATTTATTTCATTTTTTAATGTGCTTCTGCAGGCTTTTATTTTGATCGATGGGTCACCAAACAAAAGTCACTGTGGCATTATGGGTCAGAGCAAACATGGCAGAGAGACGTACAGCCCCAAACAAATCTTATTCTGCACTTGGTTAAATGTTGTTTAACATTTTAGTGTGTTGATATAGTGATTTGTATTACTATGTTGTTGTGTAGCTGTGAACTGAAACATGAAAAATTGTTTGCAAACAATTTAACATTGTTTTGTTAAATGTTTAACTTAGTAAAAATGTTGTAATTTATTTTAAAATGGGAGAAATTAGTTGTCTGCTCTCAGTAAATCATAATCATAGATTGAACAGTTGCTCATTCAGTCAGAAAATTAATCAGAAATCAAAATCTTGTCTCTGGTAAAATGAGTTTAGTGGTCAAACTACAATAGTTACGTTCTAATTAGGGTTAGCTGCAGTAATTGTGATTGTGATTTAACTGAGAACAGAAACTAACAAAGCAGCACATTTCTGTCAGGATTGGATCAATTAGAGTTTCAAACTAGAATTTCTTGTTGTAGATGTTGTTTCTAACATTTAAGTCATAAATGTGTCCTGGTGACCAGCCCAGCCTCAGCAAAGCTATAGGCGGTTGCTGATTTCATCATAAGTAAAGAATTGAAAGTATTAAAACTGAGGCTGGATGTAATTGTGTTGTTTGTGCTCAGTGTGTCTTTGTTGATATAAAGACACCGTGAGGAGAGTGGTAATGACGTACTTCACCACTAGGTGGAGCACTATGCACACAAGGTGAAGAGGGAAGAAGCAAGACGTGTAGATAGAATTACACCTTAGTCCTGTACCACAAAGTCAGTTCAGTTTATTCCGTCTGTCGTTATTGGTCCAAACATGGTTGATCCTGGATTAAAAGCTGAGTCAACACTTTATTAACCTCGCTTTGAAAATTGTTGTTTGCACATCTATCAGCCAGTAATGTAGGTCTTTACTATGGTGTCACAGTTACATGTAACCTGGCAGGATTGAGACTGACTTTCTGGTTTGTCAATGACTCTACCCACAGAGCTGTTGTTGGAAGACCAAGGTTCAAATCAAGTTTTCTGTGTTTTGGTTTCAACAGTGTTAATATGAGTAAATATACATTTAGGATCATAAATACATGGTAGCTGTTAGTACTGCAGTGATTGAGCCTATAAGTAGATCTATAGTATAACATATACATAAATACACTACTCACAAAAGGTTACGGATATTCGGCTTTCGGGTTTGCTGGAGACTGGGGTACCTCGAATGGAGTGTCCTGAACTTTCTCCAGCCCTGAATCCCATAGAAAATGCCCCATTTTAATGATATAATATCACTTTGGTGAGAACTTTTTCCATAAATTAAATAAATAAAACCAAATATCCCTAACTTTTTGTGAGTAGTAGTGCCAAACAGTGCTAAATGTGGTTTAATACACAAATCCACTGTTTACTGCTGATTCCCAAATACGGTGTCCAACTCTTCTAGGAAATGACTGAGACCTGACACAAATGAAACTACGAGTGTCTATAAGTGTCTGTGGTGTGTTAACATAGAACCAGCCACACTGGTCCAAAGAACTAGTGGCCTCACATAAACGCCTTGGAGAACTGACTGGGCTGGTGTGTCGGTCAGACCACAGGAGTTTATTCAGAACCTGACGTGAGGCGATGTGATGTGAAGGTGGGATATAATATATCTAATTAAACAAGAAAATATCAGTGAAGCAATAACTGAAAAAACATCTCACGTTCATGTAATTTATAAATATTAAACAATCACTACAGTGAGAAACATTTACTGACTGATGCTCAGTAATAGTTATGACTGTACCAGTATGAATCAGCAGAATCTGTTAAACACAAACCTGATATTAAACCTATAACAAACACTCAGTCATCATCTCAGTTAGTATGTAAAGTTACTGGACATGTGGCCTTTAATTAACACGTGACTAACACATGAATGATAAACGTGTTGCAGGTGGTCATGATGGGAACCTTGTCTCCTGACTTGTCTGTGCAGCCTCATAAACAACAAACTGTGATGTGCTGTGAAACCTTCATATGAAAACTAGGATTAACTTCTTCAACAATCTGAGCTACAGTAGTCAGGATAGATCAGGTCTTCAGGATCGGACCATGGTTTGTGCATCACCGCCAATCACCCTGTCACCCGTTCACCACTGTTCCTTCCTCTGACCACTTTTATTAGATACTGAACACTGCAGACAGCAACAATACAATAGTTGCAGATTAGAGAAGCTCTGACACAGTCACTCAAATCCTTCTGCCTGCCTATTGTTCCTGCTTCTAACACTAATTATCTTTGACAACAATATGTTCACCTGCTCCCTAATGCAAACTGAGTTTTCAAATGTTGGTCTCAGCCAGTCGAATAGAACAGGACGAGTCATTATTATCTTCACCTGTCAGCTCTTTGTTCATCAGACACAGTAAAAGAAAATGAAATGTTTGTATATGAACATATCTCTCAGTCATTTTAATGTTTCTCACTGTTTTGTTTGCTGAAGAAACAGAAATACAGGATAATCAAGGAAAACTGCTAAAATATACTGTCCTTGTACACACATGAACATCAGCTGTCGATACATGAAGACAGATAACGTAAAGTTACTGTGTTTGCCTCTGTAACCAAGTGCAGAATAAGGTTAATTTGATGCTGTACGTCGCTCCTCTGACCCATAATCCCACAGAGATACTCTTCAATACACTGTTGTCAGGTGACCTAAAAATCACTACACATTTTTAAATCTAATTATACCAGCTGTATGAACTCAGGCCCTTTATATATTTATAATAGCAACAATAAAAAACATCTGCATATACGACCCCCTCATGTGTCACCTTCTCCAGCTAGTTTGGTTGTTTCTGTGTTCAGCTGGTCACTGAACAAACACATCAGAGACATTTTACACTAATGTTTCAGCTGCTTCATCAACAGCAGGTTGATGTGGGTTTTGTTCTCTCTGTACTTTGTGTTTTCTATAGATCACAAAACCATCAACACCAGCAACAACAAGCACAACAACTAAAAGACCAACAATCAGTGCGACATGTCCTCTGCTGTTTCTGTCCTTGTCTCCTCCCTCCTCCCTGTGACCTGTAGGAGAAGAAGAAGAAGTGTCTGTGAGTAGTGAGGTGTCAGGTAGGTGATGAATCCATTTCCTCTTCAAACTCCTGTCAGACATTATCTACTGCACTTTGATCACATCACTCATAGCAGTCATCTTTAGAAAACACCAACATCTGATCTGCATCAACAACCAGGAAACACACACACACACACACAGTAACTCACCTGGTGCAACAGTCAGGTTGACGGTACAGATGAGTTCAGATGTGTGTCTCTCTCTGTCTCCTGTTTTCTTCACTGAAGCTCGACACTCGTATGTTCCAGCATCACTGATGTTCACGTTCTTCAGAATCACACAAAGGTCTCTGTTCTTCCTGTTTGGATCTTTCAGCTGCACTCGACCACGATAAGACGGATGTTGGTAGGTTTCATAGGACTGGTTCCCTCTGAAGAAGAAGACGTAGTCGTCTGACTTCAGCTCAGGTCTTTTCCACTCAAAGTGTTTGATGTCAGCATCTCTGGTATCCAAACACTGAAGGAGGACGTCAGCTCCAGGTTCTGCTTTCATCTCTTCTAAAAACAGAAACAAATAGGTTGAAACAGTAAATGATGCAGTTCATTGAGAAACACGTTTAGTCTGAGTGAAAAATATAAATGTTTGCAGAATTCATTTTCACCAACAAACGATGATTAAGACACAGGACATGCAGCAGAGAGAAATCAGACGCACATGACATTTGTAGGTCTGAACCAGATAACACACCTCTGTTTGCCCCCCTAACACTTTGCTAGGTATTCTGTCAGCCTTTAGGACCATATTGATGAGGGAGGAATCAGCAGGCTCACTAATACACATATGGGTTTCCAACATATGCCACAGATTGTGAGAGACGCTTAACACGTGTGTTAGATGAACAATGAACCTTCACACAGTTTATCCAGATGTTTACTGCATCAAAGGTGCTGCTCAGACAAAAACTAAACTGTTATGGAACTATGGGCAAATCAGGAGCTCAATGAAGGCTCTCAACACTTTCAATTTAGACTATTGAAATAAAACAACAGTATTTAGAAATGGAACTGAAGTAAAACTATATATTGTATCCATGGTGACTTGTAAAACCAGTGAGAGAAACAACAGGTATCTTGTGTGACGTCTCTCTGCTACATGTTGCTTAATGTGAGTAAATGTCACGTCTCTTAAAACCACAGACCGTTTCGTTTTTAGAAAAACGTTTCTAAGCTCCGCTTCTGACTTCATCAAACATGTTTCATCTTTCATCTATGAATAGATTTACACCAAGTCTTGAGAAAAACTCCCGCGTCCAGCACGTCCGAGACAGATACAAGACCAGGGCTGGACTGGCCGTGTGACGTACCGGGCGATGCTCGGTGGGCCGACGCACACTTCCGGGCTGTTATAATTTACCCATTAAGTTTAATATAAGTCATTTTTATATCGAGCACGACGTCCCATTGGTTGATTTTCTAGAAGGACATTGGGCTAATTCAGTTAAATCTCTCAGTCTTCATCGGCCCGCCCCTCCCCCCACTTTTGAACCAGTGTTATCTAAGCCAGTGTTTTTCAACCACTAGTGTGCCGTGGAAAATGATCCAATTTCACCTAATAGGTCTGAAAACGAGATTTTTTTTAAACAAATGAATTATTATCTGCAGATAATCTGCCATTGTCGAGAGTCTGTGCTGTAGTAGTGACTGGCAGAGGAGTCATGTAATGAAGCCTTGTATTGCATTGTACGTTAAGATTACGGGATTACGGGGAGTACTACAACTACAATGTAAATGAATGAATGTAATCCGAATTAGTGATGCATGAATGCGACAGGTAGCGGTGACAGCATCGTGTCTACCAATACTACGATGACATGATGGAGAAGTCTTTGAAAAGGAAAAATCCTAACTCCGATGTGGGTCCTGGAACAAAATTCGGACCCAGATGAAAGAACTGTTATGAGTAGAAGTCAAAAGAAGGCAAACAGTGCTATGGTGCCAAGCAAGCTTAATATTATAATAATATATTATTATATTATTATTATTATTATAAACATATATTATTGCTTCTGTGAGAATAAGCATTATTTTCTGTCTTACTGCAAACAGAAGGCTTTTGGACAGAATTAGAGTTTGAAGTTTTCTACTATCTCTTTAGGTTTAAGACCACATTGTTGTGGCATTTCATGTTCCAGCTTTATTTTTGAAGTGGACATGTTCAGTGCACTTTTTATTTGAAAGAAGAAATATAAAATAAAAATTATTTGCTTTCTATTCAAGACACTTTGATAAGACTGACTATATTGTTAATATAGGCGGATACAGAGAATCTTTTTTTTTACATTTTTGGTTGGTGGTGTGCCTTGTGATTTTTTTAATTAAAAAATGTACCTTGGCTCAAAAAAGGTTGAGAAACACTGATCTAATGTTGCCGTTTGAGCTGCTGGGAGAGGGACAGAAGCGGCTCTGGTCAAGTCAAACAGGCGGCGCAGAAAAGCTCAGAGAAAAAAGACAAAACAGCTTCAAGTAAACAGCAAAATGCGCAAAACGTACTGATATGTTTGTCACCACATGTACTGCTGCGCTCTCGCACTCACACTTTGTGTGTGTGTGTGTCTGTGTGTGCGTGTGTGAGAGAGGAAGTGAGGGGTGGTGTACACAGTGTTAACAATGAGAATGTTTGGGATGTGTGAAATCATAATTATAAATTTAGCCACACAAGAACAGCAAGAGAAATATTTATTTATTTATAAAATCGCGGTAGCTGGTGTTGAACCCGGGACTCTCACATGCAAAATGACTTTCTCAACAGCGGAGCTCTGCAAGGTTCATCTATGTCTCCTGCAGCTACTTAAGACTGTGCGCACATGGGGCAGGTGGTGTGATTATAGCTAATTGATTACGGGGAGTACTACAACACCAGTTGCAGCTGCTGGACTGGTCCCTGGTATTTTTTGGTCATGGCGGCTCACCAGTGCAGCCCGACCCATGTCGGAGCATCTGACCGAAGATAACAATCAATCACCTATAATCACACGCCCGCGTGAGCGCACACAGTCATAGGATTTGTACGTAACCTTTGCTGTCAACTCTTTATCTGAGAGACCCACAGGATTCTTAATATCATCATATCTGTCCGTCTATAAAAAGGTTTGGTATCTGCGACACATTTGTTCTTTCTCCAACTCTAATATATTTCATCATATTTCAAAACGTATTTCTTATTTTCTGTTATAATTTACTATTATTATGATGATAATGATTTCACACATCCCAAACATTCTCACTGTTAACACTGTGTACAAGCTTACACCCCCACCACCCCTCACTTCCTCTCACACACACACTCTCCAGCCCTCTGCTCTTAATGTCCATCAAGAAAATCCACCAATGGAATGTCGCGGTCGATAAGAAATTACTTATAAACGTTTGGGGTATTATAATTACGACAGCCCCGGACCGGCCCAGAAATGTGCGTCGGCCCACCGGACATCGCCGGCGGCCAGATGGTCAGTCCAGCCCTAACCTCACAGATTCTTACATTTATAACCCTCCATCCATTATCTACCGCTTTATCCGAGTTCGGGTCTCGGGGGGTGCTGGAGCCTATCCCAGCTGTCTTCGGGCGAGAGGCGGGTACAGCCCGGACAGATCGCCAGTCCATCGCAGGTACATTCATCATCCATCCATCAAATCAGCGCTACTACGCGGTGTCGGTGTCTTGTCCAAGGACACCTCTACATGTAGGCCGCAGACATGGGGAGTCATACTGCTCCCCTAACATTTGTGTTCAGACAGATCAAAGAGAAGAATCAAAGATTTCAGAGGACACATAGTCATTCATTTCTCTATTTGTACCTCGTAGCTGTACATGATGACTGTGAGTCTTTTAAAGATCCTGTGGATATTACCAAATGTATTTATATGGTGGTTTGTACAAAGCCGTAAGTTATTTAAAATGAACAGCCCGACACCAGTGTTTTTCATTTGTCTGATTTTTTAACAACAGAGTCTAAACATAGTAAAGGTCCATTTCACTGCGCCGATAGTTCAGTATTACTTGACTCCACAGTGAAATATTATAGGATTAAAAAAATAGTATTTTTATCATTAATACCATTTTATATAATTATTTCCGATACATATTTACCAAAGCGTTTTGGGTTTTACCACAGTACCACAGTACCACAATACCACAGTACACACCGTGCAGCGTGCACGGTGTGTACTGTGGTATTGTGTGTGCAACCTCATTTCCTGTGACCTTTCAGAAAGTAAAGTGTCCTTGTTTCTACTTTAACTACTTCAAACTACTTTAACCACTAACAAAGTTCTACTTTGTTCAGACACACATATTACGACTGAAGTGTGCAGCAGCACCACAGTTCATGTGTCAGTCACCATATCTAGATTATTAATAAATCTATAATGACTTCGTTTGTGATTCTAAAATCACTGATGTATTCACTTTTACTCACAGTGTAAAAACAAACACCTGTTAATTACACTGAGAAATGAATGAAAGAATCGTGTGAAGGCCACATGAAGACAGACAAACTAAACCAGCAGCTGCTCACATAGAAAAAAGGTTTGATTCATTCACTCGTCAACTACTCCGATAAAAGACAGACAGAGAGAGAGAACTATCTCACCTTCAGACGAAGAAGCACAGACAAAAAACAAAAAAACTATGTGAAGTAATTTATCCATCAGAGCTGCGTCTTCCTCCTGAGCCAGAAGTGCAAAAAGACCAAGTGACAAAGTAAAGACGCATCGGGCAGAAGTGAACCAACCACAGACACCCACACAAAGAAATGACATAATAATGCGTTTGTTGTACACATTTAATCATCCAGCAAATAAACGGATATGTGGTTAACCAAACTACTAACAAAAGCAGAACAGAAAAAACGCAGTAGAAATAGAAAAAAAAGGTGTCATATCAGAAACACAGTGTAGACAATTTTAATTGTAGCAGGAAAGAGCTGTTTCTAAAGGAATATTTCCACAAACATACAGAGACCTAATATCAGCGAACGTACTAATATCAGTAAAGTACTAACGCTATGTTTGCCAATGCAAATGTATTCATTTAAAATGATGAACTGATAATAAAAAAAAACCTTTTGCAATGATGGTAACACAACTGAAAACATGTAAAATGGTGTATAACAACTTTTAACTGGTAGTGTTTCTCATGTCTGTAATGTAAATTGTAACTAACAAAGCAATTACACAAATCAACCAGACATTGAAGAAATATACAGAATATATTGCTCAGGTCCAGCGTCAATGACGGTCAACAGATGAACAGACACAAACCAAAACCAAAACCAAAAAGTTCATGTCATGGTGGAATCAGAGTTCACAACTATCAAACTGTTAAAGACAAAGATTCAGAAACCAGTCTTCCTCCGTCTTCAGTGATGATATCTGAGCACACTTGCTGCAGTTCATACTCCTGACTCCTAATCATGTTGAGACAGGAAAACGAGCCGTTCAATGGTACCCGCATATAGTCAGGATAACCAGTAGATGGAATCAACACAGATTGTTCTTCATCAGCTACACACAACACACAGACTTCAGTGTACTCTACACTGTAACAAGAATACTGTAAAATCTACAGTAACTAGCTGGCAGCTTTTAGCAAGTAAGTTGCTGTAAAACATTCTACAGTATGCTTACTGTGAATTTGATCACAGTACATACAAAATACTGTAATTGTCCTTACAGCAATAATCTGACTACTGTAATTGTTATTACAGTTGTACCTTACTACTGTAATTGTTATTACAGTAGTAAGGTGCTGTATTTTTTATCACAGCAGATTTAAGACTACTGTAACAAGAATTACTGCAATTTAAACAATATAAATACATTACAAAATAAAATAATTAGAAGCTGTAAAGTGAAGACACGTTTTGCCACAAAAAACATTTATTATATCACTTCATTTAACATTTAAAGAATGAAAATACAATAGGTTCAATTTTGTATTTTCTATTTGGCAAACATACAGGAAATCACTTGATTGATGAGGAGTCTAAGTTAATTTGATAGTTACAGAGACAAGTAAAAAGAAAAGGAAACAAGAAACACAAAGGTGGGTTGTTATAAAGACATGTGCAGCAAGTCCTCCATTGTTTTACATTTACTTTCTGACAGTTGTTGACAGTCACCTGCCTTAGAACACTGATTAAACGAGAAGAAGACATTTTAATTTATCATTATTTTCAAGTAATCTTTACAAACAAAACTGCAATCCAATCACTGGAGCAATAAGAATGTGCAGGTAAAACGGAAATGTATGAAAACAGATTAAATATAAACCAAAGACTGCAGAATTTGAAACAACAAAATATTTAAAACCGACTTTGTTACTCCTGAAGACGATTTGCTTCCTGAGCCAGATGGTTCTTACTTGGTTGGGATCCTCTGAGAAAAATAAAAAGGAAGGAAAAATTAATTAGTTACTGGTTTAGAACTTTACAGGCAACAGTGACAGCGACAATTTTTGTTAACCCCTTACTTCCCTTTAGAAATACCACAATGCATATTTTTCTACTACACGTACCACACACATTCTAGTGGATTACTAAGTCCCACTGATCTGTGGTCTGTATAACAGTAAATAAGGCCATTAACAGTCTTCATGGAAAATATTCATGTAATAAAATGTCTCACCAGTAGTTCTGCCAGTTTTACTCAGTTAGTAATGATGTCACATGTGGACTCCTGGACTTGTCCTTTTGTTGGACCATCATGTCAGTCCTTAGACATGGGAAGAGTACTCACTCTGCTCTGGATTTATCCTGCAAAAATATGTAAACAAGAAAGGATATATATTAATACATTATCTAGCCAAAAAATGTTAAAGTTCAGAATCGTACCCATATGATGGTATTTCCTTGTTATATGCAAGTCTAAATACATCCACCAAGTTTGGTCCACAGACCTCGTGGATGTATTGCAGTCACATGTATCAAGAAACACCACTATATAGTTACTAATGTCAACAACAAGTAAGTGCTTACCTCTGGAAATATTTCAATGATGTGGTTGCCTCATGTGGATATTCAGTGATGAACTGAATGGTCACTCAGTTAGAGGGCAACTCTGCACAGTATTCAACCTGGTAGAGTCTAACATCATAAGAAGAAAAAATTACATCCAAATATATTTTACAGGACAAGTAACTTTTTAAGTTAGTATAGTAGTATGTATAAACAAGTATTATGCATTTTACTGTTCACATTTTTGGCTTTCTTAATGCAGTGAAATTGAATCTTTTTTAAAATATTTTGATGACAAGTCATAATGGAAACACTCTCACAGGTACAGTACCTGTAACAAGCCAAAAATCACAATTCAGTGGAATTTATTAGCTATTTCTTTCGTAAGCTATAAATGAGGGGCCTATATGCTGAAGTTATGCTCACAAAAGTCTGCTCAATTTAGCTGGATAAACTAGCTGTTACAGTTTGTGCATACAGAAGCTCAAAAACCTCCCTATCTTATCAAAACTACTTTTAAGTTAAAAGTTTTACCTGTTTGTGTCGTGTTGCCTGGTCTGCTTCGTTTTTAGGTGTCCACGTCTCACAGCAGCTAGCTAGAGAAAAACGACTGACAAGCTAAATGGAGCTAGCTAGCTAGCGTTAGCCGACAAACACGCACACACAACGTAAAACACAGGTAGTAGTAGTAATAGTGATTTAACAGGAACGTTTCTCTAGTAATGTAACTCCACCACTAAAGTCAAGATTCTACTGTCACCAGATAATTAATTACATGAAGATTTAAGTCATAAATAGCTAACTTAGCCCACAGCTAAAAATGTTAGTCTCTACTTCTCTCTGATACCGCTCTTAAAGTTACACTAGTAACAGTACACAGCAATACTTAGCTTAATCAACAAACGGTTATAAATAATTTTTAATAGCATAGTTACCTGGTTAAAGTCAGAGACTGAAGAAATGTTGTCTGGAAACATCTCATTAACGTCTTGTAACAAATGACGGGGAGAAAAGCAGGTGTCCACGAAGTTTAACATTCGTGTTTCATTAAACTGTTAACGGTCCGGTCCAACTGTCAGTAACTGAAGAACACGCTTGAATTTCATACTGTGTTTAACAAAATGCTCAAAATGACTGTATCACTATAAATATATATATATATCATATATCATATATTTATATATCATATATAGATATCTTATTTACGGTAAAATAGATTTACTGTAAAGTTTGCCCGCCAACAGATTTTGACCATGATGCTTTGCAAATCTACAGCCACATACTGTAAACAGGTTCTACAGTAAGGATTTGTTCATTATACAGTAATAATGCTGTGAAAACTACAGAAATGTGTTACAGTGTATGTTTGGACAACTACAACCTGCAGTTCACAGTGAGTATCTTAAATAACACGTTTAGCTGATGATCAGCAGTGGTTATCATTTATTGATTCACCCTCAAAGACTGTTTGGAAGTAAAAACAACAACACTGATAAAAAACAACCAACAGATTATTATTACTGCTCACATTGTTACACACACTTCAAGTGAAAAAACTCCACAGTAAAGAGCAGTGGCAGTGACTTTAGAGCAGATAAATACAATAAGTGCAGTAACTACACAGAGTAGAGTAGACCCAGAGTATCAAAACTAATATTTCAGAAAATACAGGAACTTAAACAGAAAATAGATGCAACAAAGATGAATACACACGACATATCACCACTAGATCCATCTCCATGCATCACACTGCTTTAAGAGATTAAATGAATGTGAAAATACACAGTCTGTGTTACATTTCACTCTGTCTCTCCTTCTACTGCGAACATGCAGTTACTCTGCACCGTTTCATGCTCGTCAACCACAGTTACAGTCTGCAGGTAAACTCACAAACAGCCCCATGAAAAGAGCAGTGTTCACTTTCATCATGAAAGACGAGCAACACGAATATAATGCAGACATCCTCACACAATCATCGATAAAATAAACATTCACAACACAAACATGACTTAAATAATCCGCTTGGTAAAACTATAAGACAATAACTGGACATTCACAGTCACTTACATGTTGATGCAGCTAGTTAACGTAGCAGTTAGCATTTATCATGTAGCTGCTAGTCTGTTCATGTTTTCTCGCTTTATCAGGAAGATGTATTAAATGTGTTTTACCTGAATCCAGACTCGTTCTGTTCTGACAGCTGACAGAGGAGAAACAAACCAAAGCTCCGGTCTCAGGACAGACAGTTAGCCGGGACTTCTCTCTGACCAGTTTCTGAAGAAACACTGTAATTTCTCCCTCTGTCCTGCGTTTGCTGCTTATTTGTAATGTCCGGCTGGTCGGGTCCAAGCTCTTTAAGAGAAACTTTTTCTTGTGGTGTTCTTCTGTGAAAAGGTTCCCTTTGTAGCGACGCATTGAATCAGTTTCCTCCATGATAAAAACTCCAGGTTTAGCTGCTCCACTGCTAACTGCAGATAAAGAACGAAGAACTGTGAACTGAAGATTGAGTCATGGCAACTGGACTTCTTTCTTTCTTCCAAGTAGAGACGTTTCGTTCTGCATCCACAGAACTTTATCAATCTGAGTGAAGTTGGTAGTGACCAC
>JAUYWH010000082.1:0-14093 GCA_034779795.1 Ctenopoma multispine
GATATAAGAGCTGCACCGTCCAAAGTGGGATGGATGCCGTCTCTTCTAATCAACCCAGGTTTTCTCCAAAACGTTTTGGAGAAACACAACGTTTTGTGTTACACTTAATTATGTGACCGTCACATTCAGTGACCGTAACTTTATAGATTTATTCACATTTCCTCTTAAATTAACCAGAATCGTAAATAAGTGGTTATATTTACATCTACTCACTTAAAAATATACGTGAAAATTAGCGAGTAATATATATTTTTATTAAAAATTGGACACCGGCAGAGTTCTACTCCGGCTGCTGGCTGACCCCGGAAGTCCTCTTGAATTTTTCCGCTAGCTTAAATACACCACACTAATCTCAGGCTGGGATTCGCAGTTTACAGCTAACACTAATTAATTAAAGTTTAGAACTAGAGGAACCTGAAAGGTCCAAAGTAACGAGATGTCCAGAACCAGGAGGTTAGTTTAGCAGAAGATGAAAGATGAAAATAAGGCCGAAAGTCAAAGAAAGCGCAGCGGCGTAACAGAGTTTAGCTAACTCGTTAGCCGTCTGAGCTGATATATTAGCCTAACGGTGCTTTCTAATACTGCATGTGTTCAGTCAGCAACAAAAAAACATTCAAACCTGAAGTTTGGTTGGTTTTAATGTTAAATTACATTAATGAGGGTTACTCAGAGTTAACCAGGATCCAGAAACCAGCTTTACGGTCCAGAAATGACCTAGAACATCACGTTAGCATGTTTAGTTCGGTGTTCTATCACTATAACTGTCATTAGATGCTATTTTCTACATTATTTTACGTTTTGAATAACATCTCTGCTAGTTCACTCTTTAAGTCACGTAAGGTCAGATATTAGTTAATTATTGTTATTTAAGTTACTACAACTTTTACTTTACTCGTGTCAAGTGAAACAAATACAAAGATATTTTAATAGTACTGCAATAAAAACGTGACTCCAGTATGTAGAAGTAAAGGTGAAGCTTATTTTAACCCTTTAACTATGTACTGACAGGTAATAGATGTACTTAGTTACTTTACGCGTATTACTAGTAGCTGAGTATTTGTACACTATGATATGATGAGTTATTAATGTGAAGATGAGATTTATTTTGTCATTTTAAATGACACAGAAACATGTGAAGCTATCACACTTTAAATAAATTTAGTATTAAACTATAATGATCAAAAACCTTTAAACCATATTTAAAAAGGCGTTTGTGACATATCAGATCTGCAGCATCTTCATTTATGTGACTCTCATTTCCTTTTTTATCAGAAACACATCTCTGCAGCAGAACTTCCTGTGTAATTAGAAGGTGAGAACTGAAAGCTGCTGAAAATTTCTTTACCTTAAGTTTTTTGTGTCCACAGATGTGACGTGAGCTGCGTTTTGACTTTCTTCGCTTTAGCTACAGGTGAGTTTGTCTGAATATCACAGCATCTTTATTTAATCTGACACTGAATATCTGGACACGTCCGTCACTTCAGGGTCCACTTAGCAGCTGTTCTCACACCACCTGATCTTCATCAGTAGGCAGGAGTCTGCAGCCGTTGATGTTCACTTTTTAACACGTTAAAAAGAATCGTTTCACACACGCTGATTCTGTATTGGGGGTGTTTCTCATTAGTTACCTTCACCGTGGCAGCCTGCTGTAGTCTAGCTCATCTCACCAAGAATATTTTCTAAAATGTAAAAGCTGGAGGACCGTCTGGACCACAGGTACCAGCAGGTTGGGAGGAAAACTGAACAGCTGGACCGGCTTCAACCAGTGCAGCAGCAGGACGGGAATCAGTGTGACGCAGGCTTCTAATGACTGAGCTTCCTAAAAGTCTGAACCCTCTTTCTGTGCAGACACGTGTGCTTGTTGCACAGAGGCCGAGAAACAGCTCTGCAGCTTTGCAGGAGGATTTGGTGACTGATTCATAACACATCATTAGTGGAGCTCGAACTCTGGCACCAACAGCTGAGAGCAGCTCAGCAACACGTCCTGCAGCTCCTCACTTAACTCCGGTCTGCTGCCATGAGTCCTGGAACAAGCAGTGGCTCAGCTTTGACTTTAAAGACAGGCTGAGGTTTGTCTCTTGTTGTTAAATTACTGAAGTCGAACCAGAGTCACATCATCTTCTAATGATAAAACAAAACGGCCTCGATCTGAGTCACAAACATTTCTCACTTCCAGATTCTTAAATATGAGGAAATGTTTTTTTCTTCTTTGTTGTCCGTGTTTCTAAAGCGCTCAGAGTTCAGCTGTGTTTCTTTTTCTAATGATGATCTAATGGAAAAGAGAAAAGAAGGAGTCAGGTCTGATGTAGACTGTGGTTTTATGGTTCTCTCTGTGAAAACTGGTTAAACAGCTGCTGACACATGAAGGCAGCATGAGTAATAATCTCTTCACACCATCTACAAAACAACACGGTGTGTTGGAAGAATCTCACATACTTTTAAACAGCTTCTGGTTTGTTAACTTCCATCCAGACATGTGACAGCTGAAGTATTTTAATGTGGAGGTTTAGTGGCCTGGGGACAGATCCAGTCATTTACTCAGCCTGACACAGGCAGCTGAATGAACTGCCAACAGAAGTCAAACACTGTAGGATCTACAGCGTCAGGCCACTAACCCTAAAAAACAAGAAATTTAAAATTTTCACAAAATGTTCCTAAACAAAACTTTTCAGTTCAGAAAAGGCAGAAAATCATGTTGTAGTTTCATGAAACTGTTAGTTTGATGTCGTATCGTTAACTAACGGCTGCAGCTGTGTCTCAGCCCAGTGACTGAGATAAACTGGATTCATCATCATGCCGCATGTATGAAGATTTTCTGTTGTCTTGTTCGTTCAGGAGTCAGAAACAGAAAGTAAAATAATTAGAATCCTCAGGAAGAGGCTGAAGATTGAGTCCAGATGTTTGTTCTGGCAGCTTTGACAAACTTGAACTCGCTGTACGTCTCCTGGGGGAGTGAGCACGAAACAATCACAATGTTTAACTGGACAAAGTGCTGTGGACCAGCCACATGTTAAAACGTGTTTTTATCTCTGCTGTTATGTTGTGATGCACAGTGTCAGGTGTAAACAGTGACCTGTTCTGTTCCTACAACCTCCGATGACCTCAGTACATCTCTGAGTGGTTAAAACATTTTTTTTTCAGGAAGGTTTGATGATTGTTTGCATGAAAGCCTGAGACGAGGACGTCTGTGCTCAGCCAGAGATCTTTAGTGAGGAGAGACGCTTCTCACGGTGTGTTTTTGTAGGTCCAGACAGACGTTCTGATTGAGATCCTCTGGTGTTTTACGTTTCATTATAAATCTTAACTTCTTACACTGAACCAATCAAAGCAGCAGGAGAACAGAAACATGATGTTTAACACAGCACCGTTGGTTTGTGGTGTTTTCTCAACAATATGAATCCTTTAATGGAGAAAACGGCCTGATCGTGTGAGCAGCTTTATGAACATGTTGCGACACATTTCTGCAGACTGATGTCAGCATTTGTGTTTTCTCTCAGTGAGCTGCCAGAAGGAGGTCAGAGGTTTTACTGGAAACGGAGTCCTGCTGCCCTGTGTCTACACAGGATCTGATTTTCTACCAGAGAAACTCACTGCATTCTGGAGGGACAAAGACGACAGCAAAGTGCTTGACATTAAACAAAATGTTCCAGACAATTCAACTCAGACCCAGAAGTTCAGAGGTCGAGTGGAAACTTTTCCTAATCAGTATCAAACAGGAAACTTCTCCATCGTCCTGAAGAACCTGCAGCTGTCAGACAGCGGCGTCTACGACTGTGACATCGTGATTGTGGACTACAAGCAAAGTGTCCGTCTCACTGTCTCAGGTGAGTCAGGACAGTTTATCACAGTGTTTCCATGGTGTAACGCTGCCCCCTGCTGGAAACGAAACGTTATCACACAGAACAGTAGGTGACACATCTTTGATGAAGCATGTAAACAGTTCAGACATTTCACCTTTTGGAGGCTTTAAGCTTGAATTAAAACCACTCTGCTCTTATTCTGCTAGTTTCTTGATTCCTCTCAGTAATAATATAAAGTAATATGTAGACGTCAGAGTTTTATCCTAGATCATCTGACTTTACTGAGATTTCTTCAACGTTTCTGCAGGTTTTCTATAAGATCAAATGTTTAACATTTTATTTTCAGACCAGTTTAAACATCAGAACTTTTTTCTCTGAGTGATGAGCACAGAGATTTTCCCCGTGTGTCTGAGCTGGTTCCTGTTTCCACCAACAAACCTCACAGAGCTTTGTTCAGTGTGAAGATGTCAACATCATGTGTTGTTGTTCACGTTGCAGAGAAACCTGCAGTGAAGATGACGACGCCTGCTGCTGTCACCCACAGCACCCCCCTAACTGCTACTCCGCCATCAGGTGCAGCAGCTGCAGCAGAGACGCTCACCTCCCTCTGTCTGACTCTGCTCTGTGGGTTTCTCTCTCTCATGTTTTCACCATGAAGCAGCAGACACGATGAAACCTGCTGGACCAGAAAACAACTGGACCTGCATCACGCTGCTTCATCCCAAAATCTATAAGACAAACGTCAGGCTACATGCGTCACTGCAGGATTAAATAATAAGTCAGTTTATCTGTAGCTTCATTGTGACGGATAAGACAGACAATTTAAGATCCCTACAATCACTTCTGTGGATACATTGACCTGACGGAGCTTAGGTGACAGATTAGTGTTTCTCGCTCTTACTAACTTCATAATACGATTAAAGAGAAGTGGAATAAATATTACATACACATTTAGACCAGTCAGGATGTAGCTGTAGTACTGTACCACTAACACATTTCTGTTAGTTTGTCAAATCAGGGAGAAAACAGCTCAAAGTCGACGGAGAGAATCCACAGAGCTACAGTCAGTGAACAGGATCACATAAACCTAACCTAACGTCCACAACATCACTACACAACCAAACAACAACAAGTTTATTAGAGCTGCTGTGCAACATCTTTAGAATAATTAGAACAAATAGACACGGTGTGGTGTGTTTGAAGTAACCTGAGCTGATCTAGAATAACATGCACACCAAGAGAAGAAGAAACAAGTATGAAAACGTTTTATGTAAAGAGAAGCTGCTGCCTGCTACTTACTGGACGTTAATGCTGCTGCTGATATTATTATGTCTTCACACACTAAGAGCTCCTCTTCAGTTACTGCTGAGTGACCTGTACAATCATCTCTGGTGTTGAAGTACTTATATATGTATATACTCAGTAAATTTCAGGTGTTAGTCATCAGATATTTATTTGTGTTTACTTCAGCACCTTATCCAGATATGTTATCATATTAAAGTCAAACTGCTGCTTTAAATATTATTTAACACCAAAGTAAAGTTTTATATCGGTGAGTGAAGGGAAGATATGTTGTCGTGTGTTCAGTCAGAATGTGTGGAGACACAGTCAGATGTGGTTGTAGTTTGGATTTAGTTTGTAGGTTTGAGTACCTCACAGAACTAAGAATGTATTTCTGTATTTGTTGTGGGTGAAAGTGTTAACATGCAATAACAAATAAAAGTTTCAATATTTCATTTTCTCAGTACTCGCTGAATACTTGTGTTTTTCTTAGTACTAGTGTCAGAGCTACTAGGGCTACTTCTTAAACTGTAATACCCAGTACTGCTACTGTACCCAGCTGTACCGTTCCTGTGTTTCTTCTGTAACAAAGTACTATCATCACTAGTACTAGTAAACGTTTGTGTGTAACTGTCATTTCACTGGCAGTACTCTTGCTGTAGTAACTAATTGGACAAGAAATCCGTCTTAATTTAAGGGAAACCATCTAATCTCAGTGGGAAAACCTCCAACAGACCCAGGATCTGGGTGGTTCTAGTTCCTCTTCCTCCTCCTTCAGGATGAAGAGGCAGTAAGAAAACCTGTGTTGTTCCAACTCATCAGAAATAAAGAAATAAAAACGTGACGTTTGTGTGAAACCGTCAGTAACGTTCCCACCACCGGATATTTACTCTGAGCATCTCCGCTTACGTCATCAGCCTCTCCCCTTTTTTCAAATCGCTTTTCCAGCCTCAGCGGCAGAAACTGAAAGTGCGCCCGTATTACAAGCTTTGTGGTACATGCGTCTGGACCCGGAGATTTTCAGTAAAAACTGTTTTTATTATTCTAATTATGACTTTTATTGTTGTTATTTATATGTTGTTGTTTTTTCTTTAAGCCACAAATTGAGGATAAAGCAACACAGTGACGTCACAGATATAAACCATTTACAGTAAAGGTTAGTTTACGTGCGCACGACACTTTGTGGTTTGACCCCAGTAATGTGACCCGCGGCTGGTTTTGAAGGACAGTCCTCTGCAGCGCGCTCCTGGACTCCTGGACTCCTGGATTAGTCTGAGAGACACTAATTAAAATCCAGTTTAGGCTGCAGACGACACCTGAAGGGAGAGAAACGAGATGAGCGACTTGTGGAGGTCAGTGGGTAAAATCAGTGATTAAATCGATGATTGGTTTAATTTGTGAAACACGTCAGTAATTATCGTTATATAACGTTAATTACGTAAGAACGGATTTTTTATTATATTATTATATAACGAGATTTATGTTAACTTGTTTTAATTCTTTTAATCCTCTTAACTTTTACATTTCTGACTTTTTACATGTTAACATGAACTTTTTAACATCAGATTTTCTTTGCTGTTGGACATTTTTGTAACGTTACTCTTTCTGTCTGTATTTTTAAATAATTAACATTTTTACTTTGTGGTGTCATAAGAAGTAAAAGTACTGCGTTCAGTACTCCGAGTATTTACATCAGTGATGTAGCAGCAGGTGAAGGTGAAAAACTCATCATCATCCATTTTAATTTGAACAATCTGAATCTGCTGCTTAAAGCTGTACAGTACCATATCTACTTAGTTACTTTGTAAGGCTGCCAGTAATCTGATTACCTGTTCAGGCTGCAGGTGGTTCACGGTTTGTCTCTCTCCTGGTCTCTGGTTCTGAATCTTCTCATCATTCATTCAGTGTGATGGATGTTTTAGTGAATCACTCACATTCCATCAACTCAGAGGAAATAAAATGATCATTGTTTTAATATTATTATCCAGACAAATGTGGATTCATTTATTAAGTTGATTTTTTTTCTCCACAGACTTCAAGTGATCCACGTTTTCATCGTCTTTACTTTAACTGCAGGTGAGTTTGAAACTCAGGTTTTGTTCAGTCAGAAAAAGGCAGAAAACACTAAAGAAACTCTAAAACAGTGTCAGGATCCATTTAGTAGATGTTCTGGAGCTTTCAGTCATATCACGCAGCTACATGCAGATTTACGGACTGCTCCTTTAAAGTGAGCCTCGATTTGTGTGGATGAGGTTTAACGTTCAGCAGGAAACAATTAGTGAATAAGTTCACTAACATATGAAGGAGATTAGATTTAACTTTCAGATGACAACGGGAAAAGTTGAATGTTGAGTTCGTCGTTTAGAAAAAGGAAAAAGACACTGAGCAGAATCAAACCCGTGACAGTTTATCACAGATCCTGAGAGACGTTTGATCTGCAGGAAACGTCCTTATCAGACGAATCTGTCCTGAACCTAAATAAACCACGATACTACGACACAAGAACAAGTATCACACACACACACACTGTCTTGTCTTTCTGTCTTTGTGCCACACTGGTTATAATTTATTGTCTGTGATGTGTCTGTAATTTATTGTTTTTCACATGACTGTTTTGTCCTAGAAGACACAAAGACCAAAAGAAAAGTCCTTGTATGTGCAGCACAGTTGGTGAATAAAGCTGATTCAGATTCTGAGAAACGGAGACATAAGTTCATTAAACTAAAGCGGACAGAGCAGCAGTTTCTCTCTAATGATGATGGATAACACAGGCTGGTCCTTATTGTTCAGTAATGCACAAACAATCTGTCTTTAGTTATATTTAAACCGAGCCTGACAGGATCTGCAGCTTCACGGACGTCTTCCTGTCGTCCAGTCCTGCAGGCTTCTGTCATTACATTCAAACTATGTGTAAAACGTTTGTGTTTCTGTCAGTGAGCTCCCAGCTTCAAGTCATCACGGCTTCTACTGGACACGACGTCCTGCTGCCCTGCGTCTACACAGAGAAGGATCCTCTACCTGACAAAGTCTTCGCCACGTGGATGGACAAAGACAGCAGCAGTGTGTTGGACATAAGAAAAAATGTGCCAGACTTTTATTTCCAGAAGGAGAAGTTCAGAGGTCGAGTGGAAAGTTTCCCTGGTCACTACAAGGAGGGAAACTTCTCCATCCTCCTGAAGAACCTCAGCCGCTCAGACGGCGGCTTCTACAACTGTCACGTCTTTTATGTGGACTTCAAGTCCAGAGTCAGTCTCACTGTCTCAGGTGAGTTTTAATTCATTCAATTCAAACAACATCTCAGAGAAAAACTACATTTAATTCTTTATGTTGCAGAAAAACCTGCAGTGAAGACGACTCCACCTCCTCCTCCTACTACTACTAATAGCAGTACTACTACTGCTGCTGCTACTACTACTAGTACCAGGGCAGCAGGTGCTGCAGCAGTAACTCTACACTCGTGTCTCTGATCATAAACTCACCACATACTGAGAGTCAACACGTTTCATTCATGTTGTTCATGTTGCAGGAGAAGCTGCAGTGAAGACTCCTCCTCCTCCTCCAACTACTAATACTACTACCAGTACTGCTAGTAGTACAGCTACAAAGCCATCAGGTACTGCAGCAGATGAAGTAAATGTCAGTATTATTTCACCAATAGAGATGAAACAGTGAATCCAGAGGCACAAACACTGTTGTTGATTGTTTCAGATACACTTGCACTGAAGAAGAAGACTCCTCATCCTACAACTACTACTACTACTAGTAGTACTACTACTACTACTACTACTGCTAGAACAACCAAGCAAAGCGGTGCTGCAGCAGAGACACTAACCTCCCTCCGTCTGACTCTGCTCTGTGTTTTTCTCTCTGTAGTTTTTTGAAACATAAGTTTAGTTTTAGCAGCTGCTTCCTGTTTGATGTTCTCATCATGATGATATGAAGTAAATATCTGTACTAGACACCAGCAGATGTGAGTACGTGAAAGTTTATTTTTAGTTACTGTTACCTGCTGACTACACACCTGTGTGTGTCAGCATGAAATACTGCAGGTGTTAAAGTACTTATACATATATTTAGTATACGTCAGCTGTTCAGCAAACATCTGTTTACTTCATGTCTTAGTTTCTGTAGCTTAAATACTGCAGTATTTTAATCATTATATCATGCTGAATAAAGTACAGTTTATGTTACTCACTATGTGTCTGTGTGTGTGTGTCTGTGTGTATGTCTGTGTGTGTGTGTGTCTGTGTGTATGTCTGTGTGTGTGTGTGTCTGTGTGTGTGTCTCTTTGTGTGTGTGTGTCTGTGAGCCACTTCATCAGGTCACAGACTTTCTCAGTACTCACTAAATACTATGTGTTACTTCTAGCACCATAGTTCTTAAAGTATTTGTTTGTAGTGATTTGCGTTTCTACTTCCAGCTCCGAGTACATTTTAGTTGTTGTTGTTGTTAGGCTTGTAATTCTGTACAATTACTACTGCTACCATTTACTACAGCTGTTCTTCATTACTTCTGCTACTTCTCCAGTACTTCCCTGGTAATACTCAGTGATGTTACAGTTACTACTACTTGCTATTATTGGTGCTACTTTAAAACTGCCATCCTCACTGCTGAATATATTACTGCAGTAATACTAATAACATGATATAAACAAATATTCACATTAAAAGATGAAGAAATGAAGTATTTCTGTACTAAGTGTACTGTAGTTTTGAGTAGTTTTAGTATCTGAAGTGAGTAAAGGACCTGGTGAGTTTACAGATACACTTATCAGTCTCCACCATCACCGGGTCTGGACGGGGTCTGGGTTTCACTGTCCCACAGGAAGTGGACCAGCACAGCTCTTGTCATTGATGTGAAGCTTTAAAAACCTCTGAACTTTGACTTAGGTTTGGTGGAAACCATCAGAAACCTCAGTCTGTTTAATAAGAACTCTTTCAGTAAAGAAACACGGAAAACACACCGAATGCTTAATTGCTGCCATTTTTGCCCCACGCCCGGATCTTTATCTTGGGCGTCTTCTCCTCACATCACTCATTAGCTTTGACTCTTTTTTTTTTCTCCTTCTTACTTTTGTTTTCGAAAACGGCCGTGCGCCTGTTTACTGACCTTTACGGTAAATGGAAATTATGGAATGAAACTGAACAGAACCAAAAACACACAAAGACCCAGATTTACTACTTTAAACAGTTTAAAGCAGTTTAATTCCCTTATTTTTAAGACTTGTCAGAATAACTACAGACACACAAACGATGATAAAATGTCAAAGTACCACAGCGATGAGGCTAAAATCTGGAGCTGTTAGTGTGTTTTTATCCAGCATCACATTTCAGAACAGAACCAGTTTAAATTAGAAGAAAAAACCTAAATTGTGTAAAAAGGTTTAATCAGTACAAAAGATTTTTATTTTGAAGTTTCGGCGCAGAGAAGATGACCATAAATCGTCTTTTCCAATAATTATCGACCACTAAGTTTAAATCCAGCAGCTAATAAAATGTTTGTCCTCATGTCTGAAAATGTTCTTAAAGAACGACGTGTTGTGTCCTGCTGCTCTTTTAAAGTCACTTCTCTTTCCTTGCTGCCTGTAGTCACTGATAAAGTTTACTCCGCTGTCATCAGGACGTAACAACGAAGAATTTTACAGCAAAATCTGTTCGATTGAATCACCAGCTGTGACGTCACCTCGCTGCGGTAAAGCTTCGTACACAGGCGCACTGCGATTTGTGGTGTAGCCACAGAAATGTGAATGAGCCACAGTCCTGAACTGCGACGTTTGAACTCGGAGTTTTTAGATTAGATTAATTAAAAAATCAAGAGAAAACGAGATGAGCGACGTCAGGAGGTCAGTGAGTAAAACCCGTGGAGATAAAATCATTAATTGGTGTCGTTTGTGAACAGAGTTAATGATTCAGGTGTTAGTCATTTAAATTAGGAATTAACGGAGGATGTAGTAAAGAGCGTGAAATGAGTTCATCTTAACGTGTTTCTAATTGTTTTAATGTGTCACAGAAAGGTTTTTTCCTGCACTTTAAGCTCAGAGACTAAATGTGATTAACGCTGCTGGACTCTCAGGACTTTCCACTAGTGAAGTAGACATGTACTGCTTTGAAATTTAGATGAGTGCTGTGGCAGATTATAATAAAACAGAGACAGTTATTAGCTCATTAGATGATGTTTGAGGTCAGTGACCCTAACCCTATGATAAATGATTGAATCATCAGATTCTGTTGATCTGAAGACTCAAACTTGTGGACTGTTGTTGAAGTAGGTGTCAGATATTCATTTGTTCATTCACAGACTTGGAGTGATCTACATCTTCTTCACTTTAGCTACAGGTACGTTGGTCTAATTTTATAACTGTTCTTGTTTAAAACACGTGAAACTGATCTGACCTGCACCTGACCTTCAGTTTGATGAAAGTTAAAATCATTGCTCTCAGGTTTGACGTGAGGGTTCTGTTGATTTATTGGGTTCTGTTGATTTCTGGGTTCTGTTGATTTATTGGGTTCTGTTGATTTATTGGGTTCTGTTGATTTATTGGGTTCTGTTGATTTCTGGGTTCTGTTGATTTGTAGGGTTCTGTTGATTTATTGGGTTCTGTTGTTCAGTCTGCAGCTGAGCAGCGGATTCTTCAGTTAAGTATCTGAGACCTAAAATGTTTGTTTTCTCTCAGTGAGCTGTCAGATCCAGGTCAGAGGTTTTACTGGACACACGGTCCTGCTGCCCTGCGTCTACAGAGGACCTGATCCTCTACCACAGACAGTCACTGCCTTCTGGAGGAACCAGGAAAACAACGTGTTGGACATTGAACAAAGTGTTCCAGATGTTGCGTCCCAGCACCAGATGTTCAGAGGTCGAGTGGAAAGTTTCCCTGATCTGTACAAGGAGGGAAACTTCTCCATCATCCTGAAGAACCTGCAGCGGTCCGACAGTGGAACCTACGACTGTGGCGTCCTGGCTGTGGACTTTAACTTCAGTGTCAGTCTCACTGTCTCAGGTGAGTCAGGACTGAGTCTCTGTCTTTGGCTCTGTCTGCTTCAGAACGTTTGACATGTTCTGTAAAGTTTTTAAAGGTTAGAACTAAAACATCTGTGGACCTGGTGTCAGTGATTAATCAGCACAGATTCACCTGGACAGTAATGTGAGGAGTATTTGTGCTTTTGTCCCTTAGCTCTAGAGGTTTGTTTGATCGAGACGTTAACGTGATGTGTTCTGCAGCTAGAGGAACGTTTCTGTCGTCCAGTCTGCAGCTGAGCAGCAGAAACTTCAGGTACTTTCTGATTGTTCAGATGTTTAAATCAAACGTTTGTGTTTCTGTCAGTGAGCTCCCAGCTTCAAGTCATCACGGCTTCTACTGGACACGACGTCCTGCTGCCCTGCGTCTACACAGAGAAGGATCCTCTACCTGACAAAGTCTTCGCCACGTGGATGGACAAAGACAGCAGCAGTGTGTTGGACATAAGAAAAAATGTGCCAGACTTTTATTTCCAGAAGGAGAAGTTCAGAGGTCGAGTGGAAAGTTTCCCTGGTCACTACAAGGAGGGAAACTTCTCCATCCTCCTGAAGAACCTCAGCCGCTCAGACGGCGGCTTCTACAACTGTCACGTCTTTTATGTGGACTTCAAGTCCAGAGTCAGTCTCACTGTCTCAGGTGAGTTTTAATTCATTCAATTCAAACAACATCTCAGAGAAAAACTACATTTAATTCTTTATGTTGCAGAAAAACCTGCAGTGAAGACGACTCCACCTCCTCCTCCTACTACTACTAATAGCAGTACTACTACTGCTGCTGCTACTACTACTAGTACCAGGGCAGCAGGTGCTGCAGCAGTAACTCTACACTCGTGTCTCTGATCATAAACTCACCACATACTGAGAGTCAACACGTTTCATTCATGTTGTTCATGTTGCAGGAGAAGCTGCAGTGAAGACTCCTCCTCCTCCTCCAACTACTAATACTACTACCAGTACTGCTAGTAGTACAGCTACAAAGCCATCAGGTACTGCAGCAGATGAAGTAAATGTCAGTATTATTTCACCAATAGAGATGAAACAGTGAATCCAGAGGCACAAACACTGTGTTGATGATGATTCTTGTTTTTTTTCATGTTGCAGACAAAGCTGCAGGAACTTTGATGACTCCCGTTGTGGTAATACTGCTAGTCCTCCTCGTACTACTAGTACTACTAGTAGTCTACAACAAAGTCATCAGCTCCTGCAGCAGCGAGAGTAAACGCAGTTCGTCTCATTCTGCCTCTGTGAGTCTACAGATGTTGTTCACACGTTGTTCACACGTTGTTCACACGTTGTTCCACAGCAGCTTTGTGTTTCTCTTCCAGTCTACGCAGCAGAGCTGGAGTTTTACCCCGTCCAGTGGAGTCATAAAGGACAGTCAGCAGTGAGGAGCTGATGATCGATCCATCGGTGGATCAAGAAAATAAATGTTACAGTAGAAATACTGCATCGTTGTTAAAGACTTGTATTAGTACTGGATACCAGCAAATATAAGTACTTTAGTGGTATCAGTGCGAAGAGTCAATCATCATCACAGAGCAGAGGGTCGTATCTTTAGTTACTGGTGACATTTTGTTATTCACCTGTGTCAGAATCAAATACAGTAGGTACTGAAGTACTTATACTGTATATACACAGTATACTGTATTTCAGGTGTCAGTAGTCTGTGAACATAGTATCTGTTTACTGCAGTTCTTTAAAATCTATTAAGACAGCACTACTACTTATAGTATTACAGTATTTTAGATCTGACTGAGTTAAAAGTACCACTGTACTTCAAACCTTCATGTGTAGTACTATTATACACAGAGCAGCGTTTTCTACTGTTTAATATGAACATGTGTGTATCAGCAGTTTGTTCTGAACCTTGTGTGTTTGATGTCTGTTATCTTTTACTACACTGGTGTTAATACAGTTTTTAATTCAATTTTTTCAATTCAACTTTATTTATATAGCGCCAATTCACAACACAGGTCATCTCAGGGCACTTTACAGTGT
>JAUYWH010000083.1:0-14069 GCA_034779795.1 Ctenopoma multispine
TCATGGGGGTCATTCTGACAAAAATAAGGGAATGAGGGTCCTTCAATTCGTGATGGATATCTAAAACCTGCTGGTTGTTGTAAAGGAGGCACAGGCAGATGAAAGCTCAAATTGGGAGAAACTCCACTGGGCTGTGGAGCCTGTGAGACAGAAGCTGCCTGAGTAACTGCATATTGCGCTTGCGAATTCTGTATAGACAGCTGAGGCACCCGCTGGGACTGGTAAGGACCTATTTGAGCTGGCGCATGAGTAAATGGTGGGAAACCAGTTGATAGAACCAGGGGCTTAACAGTGGGTGTTGGTTGCATTACATCTGGTGGGGCCATGGCACCCTGAGCTGTTGGTAATTGCATATAAACACCAGCATATGTCTGACCTGCCCCAGCTCTGTGGGAAGATACGGGAGGGTGCATAGAGTGAGACATTGGAGACAGAGGACAGTTCAGTCATCTTGATTTATTAGTTTGTATCCAGCTTTGACAACGTGCGTTAGTGAAGATGAAATAGATTTCAAGGTGGAAACTGAATGTCTAGAAGTGTTGTTCTCTAAGAACAAACATAAACCTCAAACGTAGGTTAAACAAGTCTGCAGACATGGATGATTTGAGCTTGTTTTGTTGTTCTGTTAATGAGTCTGACATTTTTCAAAGACAACGCAAACCCAAACTGGAGTCTGAGCAATACAATGGACACAATAGCATGAAACACATTTATTTTGGTTAACTTCCACTCCTTAAATATATATCTCTAGCGCAACATATCAACATACATGATGATATTTATGATACTTTGTCACATCCATTCAGGTAGGAATAAAATAGACATGCTGTCCTGAAAATGCTCTTTTCTTTCTGACTGTGCAGCAGCAGTACATGTTTGTTTACTACGGGAAATGCTTAGTGATAAATCGCCTGTGTCACCATCTTGTTTACAAAGGTTAATCACCTCCACAAGAGTCCAATATCTTCACCAGACCAGGTGTAGTCATTTGCGTACTTGCATGAATTATGTTTGAGGCCTTGCTGTAACCGTTACTACACTACTGATTTGAAGCCTTGTGGTTCTTAAAGCTGGTGGTCTGATACTTGAACTGCTATTTCAATTGATGATCCCATTCCTTTAAAATCTGTACACAGAACCAGTTTAAACCTACAGACTGTGATGTTTGTGTCTGTGCAGGAACATCCTCCACAGACTCTGTTTGCTCTGACTGCAGTGATGGAACATTTTCAGATGGGACATTTACATCCTGTCGACCTCACACACAGTAAGTGAAGCTTCACATCAGTCGTGTTCACACCTGGTTTCTCACAGCAGCAGTATAACTGGTACAGATGTTGCTTTTTAAAACATGTCTTATCATTCCAGGTGTGAATCAAAAAACCTTCAGCTGTTAAGACCAGGAACATCTTCAGCTGATGCTGAATGTGGAGAACAACGTTCAAATAGGATCATTTTGATAGGCACTTTAGTGCCTCTTTTAATAATCGTCCTGTTTGTAGCTGGATGTTTAATTTACTTTTTCAAAAAGAAGAAAACATATTTATAGTATCAAAGAGGTAAGATTTTAATTCAGACATTTGAATTTGTATTATGGTTTTGTTGGATGGATAATTGTTGTGACTATCAAACAACAATTTAGCCGCTGAGAGAGATGCTAAATATTTTCAATTGGTAAAACATCTGGACTGCATGGAGACAAGTTCAGCTCCCAGACTCATGTCGCACTCATTTCCAGATAGAATGTTAAATTTCAATTTCACTGACCTCAGAGCAGTTTTCCACCTTCCCACAAATATTTATTTTTTATACTGTTTTCAATTAGCTTTGTTCTGGAGTTGTTCCTGTGGTGAGAAATAAATTATTTGTATTAATCAGAACTACAATGTCTGGACATACTCATTCACACATACACACTTCACACTACATTCAGTTTAATTGAAGCTTGCAGTCAGTGCCTCAATCCCTCAGCACACCCTCTATAATGTTACTGACCTGTTGCCAATAAATCAAATTAGTAGCAAGATGTGTTGCAGCCACCAATTTTAAATTACCTAATTTTTGTGTTCTGTTTAATAAAATATTTGTTAATGATATTTGCCCAATTTCAGCACAGTAATAAGCTACACCAGGTGTCCTGAAGCTCATTTTCATAAGAAAAACATTTGAACACATTTAAATAACGATAAACTCTACAAGATAAGGGTGCAAGATTTTGTGAACATGTCCTACCCTGTAACCATCAGAGTGATTAACTGTTAACTGTTATACTGATAGAACAAACAAGACTGACCATCCACCCACTGCAGCACTTTATAAAACTTCAGCATGATGGGACAAATGGTTTCGATCAGCAGACCAGCTGGTATATTATAATATAAAACTGATTCACTGTATCAGTTTTCCTGATGTTTATTTTTCCAAATAAAATTGTAATGACACTGATTGATTTTACAAAATGTTGAGAATCTGACAGACGAGAGATAAAGTAGTCCAATCATCTGTAAGGCAATTTAGAACTGATACCTGATCCAGAATAGAAACTAGACCTCAGAAGTCTTTGTTTTAGTTTTCTAGTTTTTGGATCTACTCTTATAGATTAATCAAAATTTCATAGAAACAAATCTTATTTTTTATGACGCTGACACTGATCATCCTCTTTCACCCTGTGTAAACAAAAAAGCTGTTAAAACTAAGACTCTCCTATGATTTCCTTATTTATTACTTGTACGTGTCTCCTCACTGGTGTTTTATTGTTTTGTTTTTTTGATTATGTTGAAATTGTTCATAATGTGTAGAATGTTTTGAGAAAAAGCAGCTGTCACAGACAACAATTGTTAATCACACATTCTCCATAGCAGGAGTTTTTCCTGCCTGGTTGTTTCAGGTTATCAAATGAAATCAGAAAACTGTAGAAAACACAGGAAATCCAACAAAGATTTTAATTAAATAGCCACAATAACGGTCGACTGATATCAGGACCATGTTTATTACAGAGGCACTGACAGTAATAAATGGTGAAGAATAAATAATAATGAGGCCTACAAGGAAGTCTGAGACAGCCAGAGAGAGGAGGAGGAGGTTGGTGGGAGTGTGGAGCTGCCTGGAGTAAAAGAACATCATCACTGTGAATGTTACAAACACCAAGAACATTATTAACATTAGAATTTGTTTCAACAGGAATTAAAGCACGTTTTAGTGTTTGTTCTACTTCCAGAGCTTCATGCTTTCAGTTTTACTTGCTGGTTTGCAGATCTGTGCTCTTATGAATGATTATATCCAGGGATTGAATATAGGGGACACTGAGACTGCAGTACACCTTAAAAGTAGCCTGTCCTGTTAAGAAACAATTCATAACATTAGTTAAATGTGTTCTTTGATATCAGCTGAGAGTTTGTACATTTTGGTTGGATAAAACTAACATGTAGCAGTATAATTACAGGTATTTAATTTCTAGCTGTAGCAGTAACATTTTTATCAATTTATGTGATGATAATGTTTAAAACTTAGTATTTAATCTAATATCCATGTTGTATTGTTGCCACCTACTGGTGGACTTGAGTATTGCGCTTTGAGGTGCACATGTTGTGGACGGATGTTCAATTTAGGCACATGTCGCCAGAGACGAGAAACAATCCCTGCAAGAAATTAAAAGCTGGGTGGAGCATGAGGAAGTGAAACTGTGGTGATTCTCCTAAAGTGGATCAAGTTGGTTATATGTCACACAGCGACGGTAAGTGACTGAAATCTGTCATTAATGATGACAGTTGATGTTGGTATAAAGTTGATGAAGTCTGATGTTACAGTGATTAATGTACATTAAACTGCGGTGTTAATTATGTGGTCCAGGTGTCTCTCGGTTATGATTCTGTTTGTGCAGGTCTGCAGCGGTTATAATGTGAAACTACCGAAATGTGGACTAGTGGTTCAAGACCAGAGACACAGGCTTCAAACCTGTTTTTATTTTTTTAAATTATAGAGATTTCTGAAACTGATGGTGAAGATTGACTCTGTTTTCTTCAGCTCCAAAGTTCAGCCAAGTCCACCAGGGTTAATATGGACTATGGTCAAATTGAAACAGAAGGAGTCAAAGCAGATCTGGATCTGGTCACCACAGAACTGGTCTGGTTTCAGTTTTCCAGCGGAGATTTATTTATTAACCAGGTCATTCATCGTCTCTTACCTGCAGGTTTTTATGATTTCCCTCTTGTTTCCAGGTGTTCTTCAGGTGATTTGCATGTTACAGCTGTTGAAATCTGTCCCCAGACGGTTTAAAATGAATTTCAGAAGAAAACCTCTGACAGCTGCAGCTTGTTGGTAAAATACTTTATTGCACTAAATGACTGAATGATCTGATTCATGGTTCTGTGTCTCTGTTGAAAACTGTAAGAGGAACACTGAGGAACACGTGTGACATGAGATTCTTGTCTTGACAGTCTCAGCTGCACTGAAACAAAACGTTTTCTCCTCACAGATTCTAGTGATCAAAGTCTTCAGTGGACAAACACTCACATGTCATCAGAGTATGAGATAGATGATAAATGCTGTCTTCTGTGTCCTGCTGGTGAGTTTGGTAAAGGGACATTTATGCTGGTTGTTAATGACACTTTAATTATGAAATCTTTGGTTTTCTTTCCAACAGGAAGTCGAGTTAAAAAAGATTGTACAGAGTCCAGAACTACTTCCTGTCTGTCCTGTTTAGAGGGAACCTGCATGAATCATCCTACAGCTCGCAGACAGTGTTTTCCCTGCACTAACTGTGATGAAGGTAAAGTCTAATTCTCTGTTCATGTCTCCTGTTTCTTTTCTTCAAGAAGCATTGTTACTTCTCACAGTCCATTAGTGCAAGAACTGAGAAACCTGTTGAAACCTGCTCTGACAGTTTGACTCATTTTGATGAGTTTAATACACATAACAGATTTTATATTGATTAAAGTTATGGACTGGATCCAGAAACTAGAAAGACCTCTGCAACACTTTATGAGCAGTTAAGACAACTTTAGTGCTGAGAAGGTGCATTTTTTACAGGATGATCTTAATATCAGCTGAGACTCTCCTCAGTTTTCAAACAGCCACAAAGAGATTCCCATCAGCAGGACTCATGAGACTTAACAATAGGACAGAACTGGTCTGTCGTGCGTGTAGAATAATAAATCACTGATCACTCTGACTCACAGTAATATTAATAACTTTAACTTTAACAAAGGAAATCTAACAATGAATCAGATCAGTGCAGAGAGAAAGGCCTCCTCACACATTTCTTATGTCTACATGCGTCTGTACAGGTTCTGGTCTGAAGACAAAGACGTCATGTACAGCAGCATCAGATACAGTCTGTGAACCACTGGAAGGATTTTACTGTGTGGATGCTTCAGATAGTGGATGTGGTGGAGCAGAGAAACACACGAGCTGTGAACCAGGACAATACATCAGTGAAAAAGGTTGGTTTTCTTAATAATTCTACTGAGAAATTGTCTGAACATTGGATAAGTTTGTGATTTTGTGAAAGTTTCCATGTGAAAAAGATAATTTTAGTGTTGTTTATCTCCTGATACCAAGTCTGATACTTGAATGTCCCTAAATGTTGGATTCAGTTTTCTAATGAAACCAAAGATATAATGACATGAACCTCTCTGCAGTTTCTTCTTGGTTTATAGAGACATGCTCAAAACATGTTGTACAGAGGTCCAGCAGTCAGATCTAAAAAAAAGTTACCTCTAAAAATTAATTAGTTACAAACGACCAGTTATATTGAAGAGTTATATTTTTATAAAATATAATTCTTTTACGATGTGAAACTACTCATTAGTAACACTGTGATGTTTGTGTTTGTGCAGGAACATCCTCCACAGACTCTGTTTGCTCTGACCACGTTTTGTTAAAGGAGCAGTTTTGATGAGCATTTTTGTGTTTCTTTTAATAGTTGTCACCTCTGCACCTGGAGTTCTCTTTTGCTTGTCACAATGAAGACTACTTTAACTCACCGGGAGTAGACAACAAACATTATTATGGTTTTTAATAGATAATGATATTTTCTGCCAAAATCATGACACTAATGATTACTCTGTTTTGATTGCTGTTTTTTTTAAAAGTCAAATGTGAGCTGCAGTAAATGACAACAGCTGTTTTCATCTAAGTGATACAGTAATGTGGTTTGTGTGTCTCCTCAGAGTGAGACTGTCCAAACAATGAGCTTCCCGAGACAAGATGAAGGTGGGGGATTTAGTGAATACTTGGTATTCTTACTCTTTAAGAGTCGCAGACTGTTACATTCATTTTACCATTTGTCTTTAACTGTGTATCTGTTGGAGAGAACATTAATGTAACATGAAGGAAGAACCATTCTCACAGTATCTAGGCTGCTGAACCATGCTGGTGGTTTCTTGGTCAATTGAAGTTACTGCACTGATTTTTATTTAACATTGTTCTTTTGATCACATCTGTTTTGTGTTACCTTGATCATTTTTATAATGTGACTAAAACCAAGGAGACGGCTGAGGACTTCAGGAGGATTAAAACCAGTTGATCACTGTCTCCGTTCTGGGAAAGGAGGTGGAGGTAGTGGAGGGATACAAATTCTAGTCCAGTGGATCAAATACAGAAAATATGCTATGAATTCTACATCTAATGCAAAATAGATAAAAACATAACATTATTACAATAAAATAAAAGTTTGTGTTTAAAATAATTGAATGTATTTATTTAGTGAACCTTAATTGAAGCCATCACCTACAGTGACTGGTCCTTTCTGGAGATTATAATAATAGAAGGAAGAAGAATAAAGCTCTAAAACCCCAAAGAAGAAGAAGCAGTGAAAGAAGATTTTTGAAACATAGAATAAAAAGACGGTAAGACGGGTATATTATTAGTTGTTATTAATATAAAAACTACTTTAATTATTGTATTTTGTATTAGGTAACCTAATATATACAGAAATGTATGTACAGTTAAATCTTCAATCAAAACCTAATGGAAACAAACCTTGATGAACGGAGTTAAAAATGATTAATCTGATTGGTAAGAGGAGATAAAATCATTTAATGTTGTGGTTGATGAGCATGTATTATGTCTAACAGATTTCTTTAATTCTGTTGCTTTAATAATTGGTTTTATGCATTTTATTGTAACATTAAACATAATACATTTTTACTTTTGATTGATTTGTCTGCTATCACTTTTTGTTGTTGTGTGATATGACATTTTATTTCATGATCAGCAGGGATGTGAGGATTTGTCACTTCCTGCACAGACTGCTGGAAAATGTAGAAAATATCCAGTTTGACTGTTTCTGTTCTCGTCTGTTTTCCAGTCGCAGTTCATCTCGGAAAGTCTCGGTAAATGTCTAAAAACCAGTTCGACCACCGTCTATAGAACCGGATCGATAAGAGCAGCGTGTTGTCGGTGTTGGCTTCTTGTTTCACTCTATGCAGTGTGATTCAATTCTCTTTACCGTCACAGTATGAAGGTGCCAAGATAAAGTCATGTGAGTTTTAATCCACGCAGCAGAATCACGAATTTGAAGCGACGTCACCAGATCAGCTGGGAGATTTACCTCTGCACACCTGAGCTCCACTTGTAGAAAACACTGAAGTGATGTGGTGAAAATGCGCAGTAACTTCAGCGTAAAGGTCGAAAATGAAAGTGAAACAAGGAGCCGATGATTTTCTTGATCTCTTACCTGCACTTTCATATGATTTCCTCTCTGTTTCCAGGTGTTGTTCCTGTTCTGATTTGGATGATCCAACTGTCCTTAAAATGACTTGGAGAAGACATTTGACAGCTGCGTCTTTGCTGGTAACAACCTTCAAACAACATCACTAAACTAGAAGCAGTAATTCATCATGTGGCTTTTTCATGTTTTCATTTCTGACTCTTGATTCTCTGTCACTTGTAAGAGGAAAACTTCTAAATGAGCCTGGATCACGTTTCTTTACATTATAAGAACCAGGCAGTGGTGGGAGCAGGTGTTAAAAAATCACGTTAAGATGTAAAGTATGAGGTTTATTTCACCTCTGTCTCCTCAGGTCGCTTCTCTTGTGCCTCCATCCTCTTCTTCACCTTCCCTCCTGCTCCAGTTGTTGTTATCGTGCGTTTTATTTCTCAGCTCCTTCTCGTGCACTTGAACCACACAGGACAGTTTTTGATGGTGTCAGACCAGATTTAACTGAGACAAAACGCTGTTTATCTCCTCACAGATCCTATTGATGAAAGTCTTCAGTGGACACACGCTCACATGTCATCGAGCAGAGTATCAGAGAGGAAATGAATGCTGTCCCATGTGTCAAGCTGGTAAGATTCAGCTGGTTGTTAAAGGGACATTTCACTGTAGAAGTTACATACAGTTTATCTTTGCTGTTGATAATTGGTGGGTTTTTTTCAACAGGAAGTCGAGTTAAAACAGATTGTACAGAGTTCAGAAGTACTTCCTGTCTGCCCTGTTTAGAGGGAACCTACATGAATCATCCTACAGCTCGCAGACAGTGTTTTCCCTGCACCAAGTGTGATGAAGGTAAAGTCTAATTCTCTGTTAATGTCTCCTGTTTCTTTTCTTCAAGAAGCATTGTTACTTCTCACAGTCCATTAGTGCAAGAACTGAGAAACCTGTTGAAACCTGCTCTGACAGTTTGACTCATTTTGATGAGTTTAATACACATAACAGATTTTATATTGATTAAAGTTATGGACTGGATCCAGAAACTAGAAAGACCTCTGCAACACTTTATGAGCAGTTAAGACAACTTTAGTGCTGAGAAGGTGCATTTTTTACAGGATGATCTTAATATCAGCTGAGACTCTCCTCAGTTTTCAAACAGTAGGACTCATGAGACTTTAACAATAGAACTGATCTGTCCTGGGAGACGGTCAGATCACAGAAGCATTTAAAAGAATTAAAAAAACCACTGCAACCAGGGCATAGTGGACCTCGGGGGGTCTCCAAGGCGTCACTTACTGGAGGGGGGGCAGCTGCAAACCCTCAAAAAACAAAGTCACTTTCAAATATCATCTGAGGTTCTTGAGCTTCTTTTATAAAGTGTGGTTACTTATTTGTTAACGTTATACGGGATAGTTAATCATTTTCCAGCCGGGATCCATCCACAACCCAATTTCCTCAGTGTGCAAGTGACGGGAGGTACGAGGGTACCAAACCAAAATCTTGCTTAGGGCACCAAAGTGGGTAGAGGTGACTCTGTCTGCACCAAAATGTCTGCTATGGAGGGTTATACTGTGTATGTAACATCTAATTAAACAACAATGTCGGGATTAGAATCTAAAAATATAATATTATTACCTATACATGCAACAACAGTGACAAGTATTATTTGCAGAGAGAAAGTCCTCCTTAGAGGATTGTCACTGGTTTATTAAACACGTTTCTTATCTCTACATGTATCCTCCATGTTTTTACAGGTTCTGGTCTGAAGACAAAGACGTCATGTACAGCAACATCAGATACAGTCTGTGAACCACTGGAAGGATTTTACTGTGTGGATCCTTCAGATGATGGATGCAGTGCAGCAGAGAAACACACGAGCTGTGAACCAGGACAATACATCAGTGAAAAAGGTTGGTTTTCTTATTATGATGTGAGAACAGAAAAAACTAATTTAAATGTTACACTTGTAGAAGTTAGAAATGATTTTCCTGCATCACTCAGTAGAAAATGGTTCTGACAGGTCAGTTTTTGTTGCTGCTGTTTGTCTGTGCAGCATAAAAACCAGAGTTACTGTCAAAAGTATGAATGTTTAGACGGGAAACAAAAACATTATTTTGAAGTATAATTTTTGTAATCCATAAGCTTATTATTGTATAACCCCAAAATATAATATGATCCATTTTTAATATGTACACAGGACTAGTTTACTTTACTTCATTTGGCAGACGCCTTTATCCAAATCGACTTACAAGGTTGTGTCTCCTTGAATTACAGTTCCGGTCCTTTAAATTATGAGTTACTTCAAACTAAGAGCCCTAAATTTTAAATTTTAAAGTTTAAACCTACAGACTGTGATGTTTGTGTTTGTGCAGGAACATCCTCCACAGACTCTGTTTGCTCTGACTGCAGTGATGGAACATTTTCAGATGGGACATTTACATCCTGTCGACCTCACACACAGTAAGTGAAGCTTCACATCAGTCGTGTTCACACCTGGTTTCTTACAGCTGCAGTAAATTCACTTCATCCTACAAATGTACAAAATATCTCTCTGTCATTTCAGATGTGGAACAGAAAACCCTCAACAGTTAAGACCAGGAACATCTTCAACTGATGCTGAATGTGGAGAAAACAGTTCAAACAAGTCTTTCATTCTGATACTTGTCAGTGTAGTGTTTTTTTTATTAATTGTTCCATTGGCTGCAGTTATATGTTACTACGGAAAGAAGAAGAGGCGCGGCACGGAGGTGTAGTGGTTAGCACGGTCGCCTCACAGCTAGAAGGACCCGGGTTCGATTCCCGGGGTCGGCCGGGTTCCTTTCTGTGTGGAGTTTGCATGTTCTCCCCGTGTCTGCGTGGGTTTCCTCCGTCCAAAGACTGACTGGCGATCGATTTCGAATGGATTAAGCGGTAGATGATGGATGGAAAGAAGAAGAAATGGTATGGTAAGAAGCTTCAAAAACCAAACCCTGTCGCTTCGGAGCCTCGATGTCAGAGGGAACGTCACTACGTTGGTCACGTTGGTTTGCAGACGTGCAAACGTGAAAAAGCGGAAATGGCTGTGTTAAAGACGCTTGACAAGAAAAAAAAAGGCATTATTCTTACAGTGCTGCCTGTTCTGGATCTCTCTGTCCAGGTGTGAGAGAGAGAAGCACTACCCGCTGACTCATTGTTTTGCAGTGTTGACGTTTTATTGTGAAAATGACTGAAATGTATCTGAAATACAACTTAATTTTATATGTGTCTGTTGTTTCCCTTTTTGCATTATAACATATCTGAGTAATAATTGGATTCATAATGATTTTAAGTTAATTTATAATTATTGATCCCACATTACAAACCGCACAGAGCAAATGTTTAGTGTTCAGTGAGGCTGTGGAAGTAATGTTATCATAGTATATTTTCCCGATTTGAAGCGAGCTTCGGCCCAGAGCTTCAAAAACCAAACCCTGTCGAGTTCGAAGCTCGCTTCGGAGCCTCGGTGTCAGAGGGAACGTCACTACGTTGGTCACGTTGGTTTGCAATCCGCCAATAAACGTGAAGAAGAAGAAGAGGAAATGGCTGCAAGTGTCGCAGTTTCGGGTTTGTTGTCTCTGTGGTCGGTGAGTGTCTGCAGACCTGTTCTTTGTTAGACCAAAGTCTGAACACCAGCTTACGGAGCCCCCGAGGGGTCATGTGGTAGGAAACAATAATCAGACTCCCCGCCCACAGGATCAGAGGAACCTTCTCTGGCACAACACCTGCAGATATGACCGTAACTCCGCAGGACGTGAACACAAAGCAGCTCCAAGTGTCCAGAACGATGGCCGGGTGTTTCTGTGTACCTCGGTATATTCCGCCCGTGTCTCCGGGCACTCGGACACGTTAGGGTGAGAGGAGCCCTCTGAAAGGCCCAGAGCTGTGAATGTGGATGGATCCGTTCCTATATGTGAATTCTGTGATCAGAGCTTTCCTGGAAAACAAGAACCATGAAAAACGCAACGCTACGTCTGTCCAGTCGGATTTTTTCCTACCACATGACCCCTAGCGGGTTCCGTACCAGCTCGGTGTGATCAGTATCTTTATGTCGGTGTCTGGAGAGGTTGGAAAACTGAGAAAAAAACATCTTACTCTTTTCAAGTTTAAAATCCAATCCTAAAACTTTAAAATTACATTTTGGGTATCATCATATTTGGTGGATACCTGTGTGTACAAAAATATCTCATTATATAACAATACATTCACAATAATGTGTTACAAAGTTACAATATGTAGTTAATAATACACAAATATATACACACTCACAGACCACTTTATTAGGCACACCTTGTTCGTACCAGGTTGGACCCCCTTTTGCCTTCAGAACTGCCTTAATCCTTCGTGGCATAGATTCAACAAGGTACTGGAGACATTCCTCAGAGATATTGGTCCATATTGGCATGATAGCATCAGATTTGTCGGCTGCACATCCATGATGTGAATGTCCCGTTCCACCACATCCCAAAGGTGCTCTATTGGATTGAGATCTGGTGACTGAGGAGGCCATTTGAGTACAGTGAACTCATTGTCATGTTCAAGAAACCAGTCTGAGATGATTCGAATTCTATGACATGGTGCATTATCCTGCTGGAAGTAGCCATCAGAAGATGGGCACACTGTGGTCATAAAGGGATGGACATGGTCAGCAACAATACTCAGGTAGGCTGTGGTGTTGCAACGATGATCAATTATTACTAAGGGGCCCAAAGTGTGTCAAGAAAATGTCCCCCACACCATTACACCACCACCACCAGCCTGAACCTTTGATACAAGGCAGGATGGATCCATGCTTTCATGTTGTTGACGCCAAATTCTGACCCTACCATCTGAATGTCTCAGCAGAAATCGAGACTCATCAGACCAGGCAACATTTTTCAAGCTTCTATTGTCCAATTTTCGGTGAGCCTGAGTGAATTGTAGCCTCAGTTTCCTGTTCTTAGCTGACAGGAGTGGCACCTGGTGTGGTCTGTGGTGTGGTGTGTGCTGCTGTAGCCCATCTGCCTCAAGGTTCGACGTGTTGTGTGTTCAGAGACGCTCTTCTGCATACTTTGGTTGTAACGAGTGGTTATTTGAGTTACTGTTGCCTTTCTATCAGCTCAAACCACTCTGGACATTCTCCTCTGACCTCTGGCATCAACAAGGCATTTTCGCCCACAGAACTGCTGCTCCCTGGCTGTTTTCCCTTTTTCTGACCATTCTCTGTAAACCCTAGAGATGGTTGTGCGTGACAATCCAAGAAGATCAGCAGATTCTGAAATACTCAGACCAGCCCGTCTGGCACCAACAACCATGCCCCGTTCAAAGTCACTTAAATCACCTTTCTTCCCCATTCTGAATCTCGGTTTAAACTGCAGCGGTTCGTCTTGACCATGTCAATATACCTGAATGCATTGAGTTGCCACCATGTGATTGGCTGATCAGTGATTTGCGTCAACGAGCAGTTGGACAGGTGTACCTAATAAAGTGGCCGGTGAGTGTATACAATAAGTATATGTATATATATATATATATATAACTAGCATAGAACTAGTAGTACGGTGGCTCCGCAGCCAGGTTCGTGTATATTTTTGAGGTTCAAACTTGGAAGTCGGATGAAACTGCATTAATGTAAAACAATGAGTCAAAAGGAAAGAAACACAAGACATCATCGATCTGTCAGATACTGATGGTTAGGATTGAAGCATTTGTGAAGTTATTTTTGGAGTCTTTAACAAAAGTATCAGTCACTTAACAGGTCTACTACTATAGAGACTATAATTATAAATATAGAAATATACGGGTTCTGTAATCTACTGAATGTATTCAGTCTTTGGGATAAGTTTCTAAAATAACTGATCTTCATAGTGAAAAACAGTCTCACTTCAGCAGCACTAGGCGACAGTAGAGAGGAAAAACTCCCTTTAACAGAAGAAACCTCCAGCAGAACCAGGCTCACGGTGGGCGGCCATCTGCCTCGACCGGTTGGTGTGAGTGGACAGAGGAGAGACGAGGCACTGGGCAGGTTCGGAAGGATCAGTGACTTCAAACTGGAATCATACAGATCCAAGGCCGGAGATGCCTGAAGAAAGGTAGAGAGAGGAAGAAGCAGAACCAGAGGAGAGAGAAGACACAAAGTTAATGACATGAAATGTTATAAAAAGAGTGGACGGAGAGAGAGAAGAGGAGAGGAGCTCAGTGTAATGTGGGAGGTCCCCAGCAGACTAAATCTATAGCAGCATAACTAAGAGAAGGTTCAGATTCATCAAATAATGTTAAAATGAATGACTCTGACCACGGAAATACTGTATCAGCAGTTGTGTCTCTTTAATATCAGCAGGTTGTTTCCAGCCTCCATCTCCATCAAGTTTCCTCCTGAATTCATCATCTTCATACAATAAAGGTCCCCTACAGATTCCTG
>JAUYWH010000084.1:0-14009 GCA_034779795.1 Ctenopoma multispine
TGGAGTGGTCATTTATATAACTCGCTGTGTTCGGAGCATGTATGGTCCACTGTTATAATCTTTTGATGCTTAACTTTCGCGATCACTATTGTTCAGTTTCACATACTTAGTGTGATTATTTTGAATTTAGGATTGTTTAAACTATGCCTTAAGCCAGGTAATATATAAATTTGAGTTATGTACTCTGCATATACCAGATGTATGATGTTTGGGTTTGAATGAAAGCTCAGTTCATAAACAATAAGCTCTTGTTAATGAAAATTAACTTCTAGCGTTATAATGTATGATTATGAGGCTTTATAGAAATCTGCTAGGATATTTTCCTCCATGTGACAAGTAACTAAGCAGAAAGAGTTACGCACGAAAGCTGACCCATGTGGGTGGGGCTCCGCCCACAGGGACCATTTCATTGGAAGAGCGCCGGGGAAAACCTTGACGTCAGCCCGTCTTAAAATGGACTCCCCAGCTCATTCAGCTTGTGAGAGAAGAGAAGAAAAAAAGAGAGAACTCTTGCTTGCGCGCTGCTTTGAAACTTTGACTGCGCTTAAAGCGCTCACCGCCGATAACATCTGGCCGGTCTCGAAACATCGAAACAATACTTAGTCAATTCCTGAAGAACCACCTCAGACCTGAAGCTGACTAAAAGAACTTCAAAGCACGCCGTCCTAGCGTCACCAGGACAACAGCCTTTTCAAGAAGGGATTCCCCAGAACGACGTCACGCTACGAGTCATCCACGGGATTCCCTCACACCCGGAAGGAACGGAACCATAGTCCAGCAGCGACTTCCATCTGAAAAGCAAGTACAAACACTCTCTCCAAAGTTGCTGAACTTGGGGTTGAATTAATCTTTAAAGCAAAGATAGAAACATTCTCTGCTTGGGTAACCTCCTTAGGCGAAGTTCCCGAAATAGCCACAAGGGCTAACTTAGACTTTAACGTTCATTCTTGCCAGAACCGATTTATGTTGTGTGTTTGTATGTGTTTCGTTAGTTTTGTACCATAGCATAGCAATAAACTCTTATTTCTTTCATCTAAAGAAACTTGTTTCTGTGTGTAATTTTCGGATCAAACTCTATGCCCAGATCTTGTTACCTATGCTTATAACTTTACGCTATTGGCTTGTTTCTTTTCAATGGCCAGAGAAGATCAGTCAATCGTTGAAGATATATACTGATTTAATGATCGCTGGACGAATTGTTAATGCAGTATCAATCGGATGTTGTGATTAATATCAATTGATCATATCAAACCAACCTTAATTCTAAGATTTAATTCCCTAAAGCTTAATTTCATAATAAAAGCTAACCCGAGCTAATATTCCTTATATATATAGATATATATTCGAGAGATGTATATTTATATATCCTACATTATTATGGTGGAGTGATGAACGCGGGCATAATTTGATTTGAAAATTCATAACCAGAAATGCATATTTTAATATCTCGCTATTTTTCTGCTAACCGGAAGTGATAAATAGCGTAGATACAGAGAGACAGAGTTTGTTTGTGTGTTGTGGTACGTATACATGGCAACGCGTTTTGAATGAATGAAATGACAACCTGAGTTGTTAGAATAAAGAAACTGCAGTAAATAAATTGTCTGTTAAGACGAGATAAGTCGCTTAAAAGCGCATTGGAAAAGAGTAAGCGTGTTCCTTGCTCTCTTTCCCATAAGGCCTTTACATAGCGTGATCTGTGTTGTGCGTGTTCCACTTCAAGATTCATCTATGTTATAAATCTCCTAGGTTTTGAGAATATCAGATTAGCTACCTGGTTTCTCTGCCATTTTGATTCACTAAGACAGTGAACGCAAGACACGCGGCTCTCAGAAGTAGTGGCCAAAACGCGGTCTGTGGGGAGAATAGTGTTCTCGATCGAATGAAAAGTTGTGTGATGAAAAAATCCACTGTGTTTTGTCTGTGAAAACAGATCAGATGTAACGTTAACAGGTCCGACAGGCCTCCATAGCGTCATTGTATTAATTGCAGTAAATCTGTACATTAATTTACCTCCCTCAAACAAGTGAGAAGGTTCAGAGCTATAAAGATATAGCTACTGTGGTCTTTCAAGTGTGAGATACACGCACACCTCTGTGTTATACTGAAACTGTGTATAACTCACATCCGGGCGTCACTGACAGCCTTGGCCGGAAGTCCTCCGAGACTCTTTCCGGAAATTTTCAGTGCGCACGCGCAACCGGCGGCGCCATTTTGAAGCTGTTTGTAAACAAATAGCATAGCATAGCACGGAGCTAAGCTAACTGAAGCTAACGAGTAGCATTGGAGCTTAAGGAAAGCTATTAGCATTGAAGGCTAGCGAGTAGCACGTAGCATTTTTGTAGCCTGTAGGTTCAAATGCGGTGTATGTTTGCAATGTGTTTTTGAAGCGTTGATGTGATTTAAACCCCTCTCATCTGAATTTAGCTCATGCTAAGATTCTTCACATCACTCCTCTTTTTTCCTATCCCTCTTCCCATGTAAAAGACTTTAACAAATGCAAACTTAAATAAACCCTCGCTACGCAAGGCAACTAATTTTCATAGGAAATTAGACCAGCAAACTTACCGAAAGGTTTTGATAAGCCCTTTATTCGAGTTTGATGTTTCCCATTGTAGCTAAAAGCAGTAAACTGGCACAGCTACCGGGATTTATTATAAATTAAGGCTAATAGCCCCAGTGCCTTGATAAAAGGATAACTTAAGATAATTGTGACTGCGCTCACGATTTTTAATGATGTTAGTGGATTAACTGCTATTAAATATGTGAAATTATTTAATTTTAGAACTGATCCCAGATTCGAAATTGAATTCATTTCATTAAAATAATTTCAGTTCCTAATTCCACATAAACTGATTGAGATAAGTACGTGCGCTCTGATAATTTAACAATAACAGTAAGATCTTCATTGTTTAATTATCAAAGGGTTCAATTTTCCAACCCAGGAAAATCTTTAATCTCCATTATAAGGTAGGTGTAGGGATATGGAAATTGTAATTTAATTTCATAATTAATTACGAATTCGAAAATTCTAATTTAATTTAACAATTAAATACAGTTCGTTTCCTTACTGTTCCAGTTGTAATTGCATTTATAATTTTTAATGACAAACATCATTAAGATTATAATCCGTATCTGCCAATGATACTTTGCAACTAGGAAAACCACTATAATATTATAATATTATAATAAAATTATATCCCTCTGGAAACTTTAATCCTAATCAATCCTACCAATTTTAATGATAACATCATTAACTTTTAATTAGAAACAATTTCTAATTTAAATATTTTTGATTCAATTCGCAATCAGTTGAATCCACCTGTTGAGTTTTATTTTCACTTCCTCTGTTTAGGCTTGATAATAGATAGCGCTCCCCCTAGTGCTTGATAAGTGAAGTGAGATTGTCTCCAGTGAGGGATGCAGTCAGGGGGGTCACCCGTTCCAACGTAACCTGGTGCAGGCTGGAGGGAAAACCAAGTATCTCTGTCCTAGTGTTGCGAAGCGACGGCCCCCAGCCGGCAATAGCAATCGGGCTTCGGAGGAGGAGTCGTTGTTTGACTGGGCGAAGGGGCGGATATACCACCTCGGCTGGCTATCACTGAGGTACGTCGGAGTTCGGCTCCGCGCCTACAGGATGGCTCCCGAGATCTAGCCCCGCCCCTCTTCAGGCCAGCAATCAGTGACGTGCCTCACCCGAGTCCCAGCCCGTTTTGTGTCAAAAGCCACAGCTGTGGAGAGCCTTACAGTCATACGGTTGGGACAGAGTCTTTGGCAGGACCCTTACAGGAGCTCACCTGGTGCGCTTGGGCGGCGGGCCTTACCGCTGGACTCCACTGGACCAAATTAATTCCTCACCCAGCCAAGGGCCTAATAATTTAACTTTCTGATTAGCCAAACTCAAAAGGGAAGATTAGGTTTTTCTCGATAGTTAGACCAGTGCGTTATCCCACTAAAGTTAGTAGAACCCAACTAAGTGCATCGACTCAATAGCGCCACCGCGCTGCCACCCTTGTTACTAATCCTAACCTTGGGAGCAAACCTTCACTTTCCTTTCTCTTTTCTCCTGCTGCTATCTTCTAATCTGACGACTGCTATTGTTGTGTGACATTTTTGCCTGAAGGAGGAGCACAAGCAGAGAACTCAAGCAATTGAACAGGTATTTGTGAAACTTGAGACGACGTTTCAAAATTGTTTTCGTGTACCTTCCTCTTGTGTGAAATCCTACCCCGCCAGGTTAAAGCAGGTCAACGAGAAGGTAGGCACCGGAAAACTTTCAAGCACGCGAACACGCTAATTAGCATTGTGGTGTCAATTTTGTCATTAACGGGACCAGTGCTGTCATTGTTATTGTTTTCCTCCACCCCGGAGAAAACTAATTGCAATCACAGACTTACAAAAAAAAATTTAATTATTCCCATTGACAATTTTCTGACTAGAAGTAACCTTCTAGAATCAGATTTAACAAAAAAAAAGGGAGAAAATCAAATATCAGAAAGAGATATTTTGTTCCTATCCCTCTCCACATTTTGACATTAGCTCAACATTTGCCCTTGGAAAAAAAAAAAGAAAAAAAAGGTGAAGCCCTTTTAGAAGGAAAAGGGGAAGCATTTAGTCATTACCCTGTCCTTGCGCTGTTGGTGTTCTCCTCTTCTTCATCCGTTCTCTAGCTGTGCTACCTATCTGTGTGTGTTCTCTCAATTTTTCCCCTCCACACAGGGTTACAAATTAGAAGCACGCCCCCCAGAGGACCACAGTCACAGAGAACCACACTCACCTGTGTTAATACCCACGCAGCATTAGCACACACTTCATATCGCACACCTACACCCCTGTTTGTTTGTTTTGTTTGGTTTGGTTTGTTTTGTTTTTCTCTTCAAGGTCTGTGTCAGTTTCGGTTTGAGAACTCCCTCATCCCGCCAGAACATGTCTCACACCACAGAACATGTCGGCCACTGGGAGGATCTGGAAACATGGCTAAGTGCTGCAACAGACAGCCTCCTCCCTAGGGCTGCGGAAACACTGAAACATCAGACACAGGACCAGCTGGATGACAACCTAACAAACCTCATGGCACAAGACCCGAGTCAAAGCTACAATCACAAAGAATTAGCCAAGATCACCGGCTCCTTAAGCCACACACTCATCGCCACCCTCAAGCTGAGTGACAAGCACGCTGCACGGCTCCAGCAGGAGTTGACACGCGCCCAACGACGCATCGAGCAGCTGGAACTGGAAGCTCAGGAACGACGGGAAGGACCCGATGAGGTGGAACAAGGTGCTGAGGAGGAGATCAATAAGCTAAAAGAGACCCTAGCAGCTACTAGTCGAGAAATGGAACAAGTCAAGGCAGACTACGCTGATCGGACCGAAAAGCTACAGTATGCGGAACAGCTGCTGGAGAGAGCAAAGGCCGACTTCAGAGATAAAAACGGCAGGATCAAAGCCCTTGAAGCTCACCTGGATGAGTCAAGAAACGAGATCAGCCGTCTAACACGACAGCTCGACTATATAAAAGAAGAATCTGATAGCTTCCAAGAGGAACTCAAGCACGCCTACGAGCTGCGCCATGAGCCGTCGACGACACGACGCGCACCGACCTCACCCCTGCCAAGCAGAACGGGGTCACCTGTTCCTCTACTGACACGTGAGAAAAGGGTGAAGGGGGTGGTGCTGAAACATTCACCAACTGCCTCTGGAGAACTTTACCTCACCTTACCTCAGCCAAAAGAATCTGCTGTTGACAGCCACAGATCATTGCATGGCTTGGACCTGAGAGACCTCGACAAGCTCGCCAGGAACATTGGCAAATTCACCCCAAGCGTGCCAAATAGCCAAAATGTCCAAGCTTATCTCCAAGATATCGATTTCCATCTGGAAATGCGACCCAACGTTACGGACAAAGATAGACTCTATTTACTCCGAACGACATCCAGTCCTGAAGTCCGCAGCTTCCTAGACCGGCAGCCTGCTTACACAAAGACTGATTACCAACTGCTCCGAGAAGCCCTCATTAAAGAGTTTTCCGATCCTGAGTCCGAACAAGGCCTAGTGGCTGCCCTGGAGACAAGACAAGGACGTCACGAACCTCCTCAAGCCTACTACAGCCGACTCAGACGAGCATATTTCGGAACTCGCAACGAACCCGACATGGAGGATGAATTGAACTTCAAAACTCTCTTCCTAAGGAACCTCCATCCAGGCGTAAGCCACCATCTTGGCGTTCTCGCTTGCCCACGAACAATGAGTGCTCAGCAGTTGCGAGACTTGGCGCAGAAAGCCTACAGCAAACAAAAGATGGCCTCAGAAAAGAGTGGCAAAACCCCAGCAGTTCTTGACTTCAACACTCAAAGTCAAGGGCTGGCGCTAGAGGGCGCCCAACGCCAAGACAATGCCAAGCCGCCACCCAGAGAGTGGAATGCACCCTCGTCCAACAAAGAACGAGACTCCCACGTTGGTACTCGATCTAAACAGAGATATGAACGCTGGGATGGACCGCGTGGACGTCAACGCTCACCTGTACGGCACTGGGAAAAGACATGGGACCAGTCAAGCCCTCATGAAAGTCATTGGGAGAAATCGTGGAACCAGCCGAGCTCATTTGGAAACTCAAGAGGAAAAAACTCATGGGAATCCAACGGAAACGCCAAGGGAAAACGACAAACTCACCCTGGAGCAACCAGCCCAAGGAATCGACGAAAGAATTCGCAGAGATTCCAAACTAACCGAGCTCAAACTGAATCCACACAAGAACATAACACACCACCGTGTTTCGACTCACAAGAGCTGATGAAAATGATGATGAAAGAGTTCTTCCAACGGAAAGAGGAAGATCGGAAATGGGAAAAGAAAGAGAAACCAGATTCAGCCTGACTAGCGGCCGGACGAGATGGCAGCGACCAGCTGACCCAACCAGCCACGGAGAACAGCACTCCTTCACCTCATGCTCAGAGAACCGTAATCACACGGACTTCAGATGGACACAAAACCCCACCTGAAAACCCAACAACAGAGTTAGACACTAACTCAATACCCAATGCTCTAGATCACAGCAGCGTCCAACCAATACCTGCTGATGAAACCATTCAAGTTCCTGAAAGTGCTGTCTTGGTTGTCTGCCACTCCTCCGAAGAACACATCAGTCCTGACATCCTAACTGTTTCCTCCCAAAATCCCGTCCCTCAACTCCTTGGCGATCTCATTGAAAAAGGTATAGCCAAAAAGTTCTACCTCTCCATCATCCTCGAACGACACATCAGAGTCGAAGCCCTTCTTGATACGGGAGCTGACATTACTCTAATGTCCAAAGAACTCCTTGAGGAAGTCCAAGAAAAAACGAAGAGGACTAACAGAACCCTCAAACTCCAAAGGTGTGAACTAAACCTCCAAGCATATTCCCACACGGGCCTACAACTGAAACATGTGGCCCCAATTCACCTAACAGTGGGACCGATGGATCTCGTCCATCCAATATACGTTTCACCACTTAAAACGTATCCACTTCTCATTGGGAAAGATCTGCTTAATCGCTTCAAACCTCTAATAGACTTCAAGCACCTAAAGATATGGACACAAGTCCGCGAACCTCTGCCCTGCCAGTCTGTAGACTCCAACGAGTCACAGTGTCAAGTCACGGACACCGCCCCTAAGTCACTGACTGATGATGCAGTAGCAAAGCTTGTACCTGGATCAAGCCCAAGCAGCAAAGACCAGGACCCTCTTCTCTGCTCACTGCAGGAGCCTGAATCAAACACAGGCCCCCTTCGAATCATGACTGCGATAGATGTCCAAGGCACATCAGTGTCCGACGCGGCACTAGCCCTGTGGGCAGAGAACTCAGCCCTCAGCTTGAATCTATTCAGAGCACTGAAGCAAAGACATCAAAATCTACCACATGTCGCTAAGCACAGCCGCTTCCCTCTCAGTCCCTGGTCGACAACCATGGCCACCTCCAAGATCGTCTGCGCTGTGGACATACGATGGAACAACAGACATCTGAGTCACTACTTCCTCATTGTCCCAGACCTGCCTCATGACATCTACATTGGAGCGGATATCATGGTCCGGCTCAATGCTTGCATTGATACCGTAAACGACATCATATGGGCTCCTCTGTCACACCAACAGACAACTTCAGTCAACCTCAAGAACCTCCAATCTGGTCAAACCATGCCAGACGCATGCGCCATGATCACGGAGCAAGAAGCCATAATACCTGCCTACAGCAAGAGTGTCAGCGTCCGCCTCAACATGCGACCTGGCCAAACTCTCAACAGTAAGCTAGGCTTCTTCCAACCTTGCAGGACTTGCCTGAAACTAGGACTGACCCTGGAAGCCACACCTCTCATTGAAGTGTCATCTCGCGCTGTGTATGTGTTGTTTAACAACTGTACGGCCCAAGACATCCACGTTCCCAAAGCCAATCACCTGGGATGGCTCATCAGCCAGGCGTTCCACGACTTTGAACTGATGGTACCTGTCATAGGCCCCATACCAGCACAGCTAATGTCAGACGAATACGACGACACCGTAACATTCACAAAACCGCATGAAATCATTGCTATCACTTCCATCCTGCCGGTGTCAAAACAAAGCGTCTGTCGTTCAGAACTAACAGATGACACTCACCTCGCTGTCTACGCTGTCTCAACACAGCCTGCGACAGAATCACCTCCACAGGTGACCATCGGGGCCCAAAGCCCCTCAAAAGACTTAACTGCCGAGGAACCCTACGCCGGATTCAATGCACAAATTCAACAGATCCTGAGTGAAGCGGATGCCCTCCACAACGAAGCGGACCGCCAAGGACTCAAAGAGGTTCTGCATAAGTACAAGGACTCCTTCGCAAAGGATTCCCTGGATTGTGGACTGACAAACATCCACACCGTGCGCATCCCAACAAACCCAAATGCGCCACCCACATTTGTGCGGCAGTACAAGATTCCTATAGCGTCATATGAGCCAGTGCAAGAAATTGTTGACTCCATGCTGAAAAGGGGGATCATCCGCCCCTGTAACAGCACATTTTCTGCCCCTATATGGCCAGTCCTAAAACCAAACGGCAAATGGCGGCCCACCATCGACTATCGCAAGTTGAACCAGCAAGTACCCTTGTCACGATGGCCTATGACCCAGTTGGACCAAGAAATCCCAAAAATCAAAGGCTCGACGATCCTTTCCACACTGGACGTCGCCTCCGGGTTCTGGACGATCCCTGTCCACCCCGAGGACCAACACAAGCTGGCATTCACCTTCGGCAATCGACAGTACACCTTCACACGGTGTCCCTTCGGCTATGCCAACTCACCAGCAGAATTCAACATTTTCCTTAACAAAGCATGCCCTGACGCAAGAGCCAGAGGCAACATTGTCTACGTAGATGATGTTTTGATGAAAAACTCAAGTGTGCAAGACCACCTCAAAGAAATCGATCACGTCCTAAACCAGCTGACGACAGCCGGAGCCAAGATCGCTCTTCACAAAGGACAGTGGTGCAAAACAAAGGTGAACTATGTCGGACTGCTTGTCGGAAGAAACGGCATCGAGCCACAGTCTAACCGCACCCAAGCAATCCAAAGCATAAAAGCACCGACTAACATCTCTGAGCTGCGAAGCTTTCTGGGAGTGTGCAATTACTCGCGACAGTTCATCGAAGACTACGCCGACATCGCACGACCACTAACCTCCCTCCTGAAAAAGGATGAACCCTTCGTTTGGACGGAAGCCCAGGACACAGCAATGAGCCAGCTCAAACAGCGTCTGTGCTCTGCTCCATGCTTGGCCTACCCAGACCCAGGGAAAGAATTCTATCTGGACGCTGGATTCTCCAGTCATTGCCTCAGCGCAGGCCTATACCAGCTCCATGACAAAGACAAGAGAGTAGTCGCTTATGCCAGCAAAACGCTGCTTCCCCCAGAATGCAAGTACTCAGACTGCGAAAAGGCCTTACTTTGCACTGTGTGGGCTATCCAGCGTTTCTCTAATTACATTGGTGCACAGAAAGTCATCATCGAGACCTGTCACCAACCAGTCACCTTCTTAAACAGTCAACGCATCAGAGATGGCGTGGTGACCAACGCACGCATAGCTACCTGGCTAATGACACTCCAAGGACGGGACGTCGAGGCAAGATATGCCCAAAACTACAAATCCTCACTTGGAAACGGGCTAGCGGCCTGCCAAAACTGTTCATCGGACACGCTGCACACACCAGCGGAACCGAAAGAACCGCCACAACCTCAGTCGACGAATCACAGGTACTTTGAGGAGAATGTGTGTGAAGGAATGCCCACAGCATATGTCGACGGCTGCTCCTACAACCACCAGGGCCACTTACAAGCTGGAGCGGGAGTGGTCTGGCTCAACAACGACCCTTGTCCACCCCGCCAATTCAACTTAGGCCCTCGCTCATCGCAATATGCTGAAATAGCAGCCATCCTCATCACGCTTCAAATGGCTGCATCCCACCACATCAAAGAACTCCTCATCTGTACAGATTCAAACTACGCCCGTCTGAGCTTCACATGCCATTTAACTGGGTGGAAACAGAATGGATTCAAGACAGCTAACAACAAGCCTGTCAAGCACCAGGAACTCTTCCAAGCAAGCGATGCCCTTGTCACTGAACACGACATGATCGTTTATTGGAAAAAGGTTCGAGGTCATTCACGTCAACCAGGACAAGACAAAGACTTCAATGACCAAACCGATGCCCTCGCCAAAGCAGGTGCATTACACGGAGAGTCCTGGACATTTAAAACCCTCCCACCCAACCCTTCAGTGGCAGCCATAACCCGCCGCCAACGCGCCACTGGCGCTCATAACCCCGCCTCCTCCCACATTACCTTAGCGCCTCAGTTCGCTACTGACGATCTCCTCACCCTCCAAACTTCGGATCCGATACTGCGAACCATGGCAGATCACATATCCGACCCATTGGCTCATCCTATTACCACGTCCGACCTAGCCGCTACCTCCGAGCTCCGCAAGCTCCATTCAATCAAGCACATGTTGCATCTCCGAGACGGTGTCCTCACGTATGTCCCTGAGCCACTCACTACGCCCAAGCTCGTAGTACCTCACGGCCAAAGGGGGATGATGATTGCACACGCACATGATGCACCATGCGCAGGACACCACGGTGCCAAGGCCACCTATGAAACACTCAAGCAAGTAGCATACTGGCCTGGCATGCAGCAAGACGTAGCGGAATACGTGAAAGGATGCCTGGTGTGTTGCCAGTTCCAACCGGCAAACCCAAACCACCGAGCCCCACTGCAAAGGAAAGGAATGACTTTCCCATGGTCGGACCTTCAAATAGACTGGGTAGGACCCCTGCCACGGTCAACGCGAGGTAACAAATACTTCCTCACCGTGGTCTGCGAATTCACAAAGTGGATAGAATGCCTCCCAGCTCCCAATGATACAGCAGAAACGACAGCCTGCCTGTTAATGAACCACATCTTTTCAAGATTTGGACTACCTTTAAGGGTCAACTCTGACCGCGGAACCCACTTCACCGCCGAAATCATGCAGGAAGTGTGGAAACTCCTGGGTATACAGGCAAAGCTTCACATAAGCCACCATCCAATTTCCTCAGGCCAAGTTGAACGGACCAACCGGACAGTGGTCAGCATGCTCAAGAAGTACGTGTCGACCAATCAGAAGGATTGGGATATTAAACTCCCTCTGGTACTGATGGCCGCTCGAGCCACTCCTCACCAGTCCACCGGAGTACCCCCGTTCACGATGATGACAGGGAGAAACATGACACTACCGCTACACCTGCTGTACCAACCTGGTGACTTGAATCTCGTCACCGCCTATACCACTCACCAGTACCTGGAAGAGTTGCATCAGCACCTGAGAACGACTTTCGCCTTCGCGCAACAGCAACTACAACGAAGCGCGGAAGGTCGTAAAGCCTACTACGACCAAAAGGCCTCTCACCATGAGTTTGATGTCGGAGACAAAGTGTGGTACTACAGTTTTGCCCAACCAAAGCAGAACGCTCCCCATCGCCTGTCAAAGAAGCTCCTACCTCACTGGACAGGACCCCACGAGATTGTAGACAAGCTCTCACCTGTCGCCTACCGGATCAAAATCAGGCAAGGACGCAGCGAGCCAGTCCTTCGATGGGTCCATCGAAACCAGATAAAGAGGCACCAGAGCTCCAGTCGATTGGAAAAGGGGGAAGATCAAACCCACTGACACAGACCGACACTCATGTGCTCTACACTACATTAACATAATTTCTGTTGTCTAGGAAACATATAGCTAGCTGGTTTTAAAACACAACACTGACACACTCTCCTCCACTGCATTGCTAGGGCCAACCTCTAGTAGAGAGGAGTTACTCCACACATGTGACACTCGTTTGCTGTCTCACCTCATTCGGTGTCCTTGTGTCTTTTGTCTTTTTCACTTGTGTCCCTCTTTGTGTTTTTCCTTTTCCTCTCTTACTCTAATTTCCTTTTCACTCTAGTCCCCTCATCAAGGAAACCCCTTTACCAATTCTTTACATCCAGGTCCTGAAAGTAAAATTGACTCCTTTCAATAATGTCGTTGTAACTCGTTGTGAGAACTGTTGCCAACCGACCCAAGCAACACCACGTTCGCAAGTAGTGGTAACGTAAGCCAAAATCATCGGAAACCGATGGTTAGCCAATACCCCAGCACGAACACCTACCCTCACATACGATCAACACGACACAGCCATACGCATTACCCTGCCCAATCAAACTTTATGGATCACTGTCCCTAAGGGCTCGATCCTCCATATTGACGAGTTAGCATTGCACCACCTTACCGACGATGAGTATTAGGCTGAAAACGAAATCTCAAACAGCACTCTTTCGTTCTCGATCCCGAATTGGAAGAAAGGGTCAAGAAGGAAGGAATGCAACTCATTGACTTGATTCCTGTCGATACGGCTTTAGAAGCTATCGCTCGCCTTCCGCCCTCTGGCGCTCCAATTATTCGGTCTCGGTCCGCCGCTGACACAGCGCTTTGCATCTCTACTATTGTAGGGTACGTTGTGACTTTGACACTGGCCTTCCTCCTACACAAGCGAGTGAACGCCGTTCAAGAGTCTTTCAACAAATGCACGTCAGGCGTTCCGCGCATGTTCCGACGTGATAAACCCGACCAAGACCCCGAACCTGAGAACTCGACCAACCTGAATGAGATCACGCCTATACCGCCTCGTCAAACCCCTGACAATTAAACCTGTCACAGCAACTCGATTAACAAAAATCCTAAAGAATGCATCCAGTTGTTCTCTCAAGTTTCTAACCTGTTTAGTCCCAAATTACCCATGCACCAGGATTCAGTCAGTGATGGAGAAGTTGTTTGTGTCTTGTGTGTGCCTGTTCTCTCTGCTTCTTGTTCCAGCGCCCGCTGACGTTCGCAATAGGAACCTCACCGAGCGAAAGGGGGATATGTAGAACCTGGGACCAGACACGAGGATGATAAAGAGATATATCTCTCTGAGCGGGAACGAAAGGAATCTCTTTAGTTCCCTATCTGTGAACATAAAATTGATTGAAACCTCTGGAGCTAGACAGATTTATGGAAGGACGCCCGAAACGTATGAAATAGGATCACATCTGGCGTTTTATCAATTTCGCGGGATCTCCAACTTCGATCATGTGACCACTTAGCGAAGGAGATCAACAGAGTGAGTCAACATAGGAAAGACGTTTTTATGGTTTGAAACTGAGCAGACCAAATCTGGAAGGGACCTTGTAACCCTGCGCTGTCCTTTTTCTGCACTCCTGAATGAATGTACGTGCAAATTTGCACGTACGCACAAAACTGTTGAAAACTGTTCATAAAGGACAAATAAAGTAATTACTGCTGCCATTAAAACAATATATTAATGAGACAATATATATTCAAGTTGGATTATAAATTCAAGTTGTATTTTTGTAGTGGAGTGGTCATTTATATAACTCGCTGTGTTCGGAGCATGTATGGTCCACTGTTATAATCTTTTGATGCTTAACTTT
>JAUYWH010000085.1:3948-13997 GCA_034779795.1 Ctenopoma multispine
CCCCCCCCCCCCCCCCCCCCCCCCCCCCCCCCCCCCCCCCCCCCCCCCCCCCCCCCAAGGAGATATAGAAAATATGTACACAGTATAAAAACACAAATGTCTAAAGTTTAGTCTAAAGTGACAGATATTGAGTAAGAGCTCTGTGGTTTTCTTTTTGAGACAGCAGAAGGAGTCCAGCAAGGACCTGACTCCAAGGACCATTTGGCAGCTTGATCTGGATCCCAAGTTGATCCTTCCATAGCCTGAAAAAACCTGATCAGGAATGGTCTTTGTGAAATAAGAGCAGCCAAGAAACCAGTTTTTGTGTTTCTAGTTGTTCTAATTGAAAAACGGAGAAATACATATGTGTGGACGTCATAGCATTGCTGAAAAACGAATCCAATAGTGGTCTAAGACTTTTGCACCATACTGTATGTAACATTATTTTGTTTAGCTGTTACTGTGAAGACACAGAAATACAGAGAAAACACAGACATCAGTGTGGAAGGCTGGTAACTTAAATTCAGGTGTTGGTCCTTAAAGGTTAAAGTAAGGATGTTTATCATATTAACATTTAGCCATTTGGCAAACAGATTTTTTCCAAGCAAAGTACATATAAATACAGATACCAATCAGCAAAGAAGCTGAGTGTCAGGGACTCACTGTAGAAGAACAGATCTCTTAGTTACCACCTAAAACAAACAGTATTTGTAAGTACTGAATCAAATTTAAAGAAAACAGAGCTGCAGACAACAGACAACATCATGAGTCTGTTCAGGGCTGCATCAGACTGAGTCCCCGTACGACCAGACTCAGGACCTCCAGCAGGACTCCTGGGGGGAACTCTGGACTGTCCCACTGGTCACTCAGCTCCTTCAGAGTCTGGTCGGTGGAACAGAGGAGCTCGGCCGCCCAGCGGAGCTCCCCATCCTCCTGCAGGGGAGGGGGCAGTGACAGTGGGAGTTTGACCTCAGTTTTGTCCTCTATCAGACCGTCCACCTGGAGACACAGAGGTCTGAAATCAAGATTTCAAACTACGAAGAAGGAACAACTTTGTAGGGACAAGAAGAAGGAAACTGATTATGGAATAAGTTAGTGAGACTGATCCATCTGGTTTAACTGTTATATTGAGCTGGGTGTAAGAAGCAGTATGTTTACCCATCATTACTCAAACAGGAGTTTGACTATGTTCAGCATCAGATAAATCCACAGTTAGTCTCAGGTGACATTAACTGTGAACGTGAGTCACTCAGTGTGTGGTGTTGAGTGAACATGTCACCCAGTGTGGGTTATTGTTGTGTTTTAGTAGTTTCTGGATAGTAGCAAGGCCCTGTGGCCCAGAGAAACAAGTGGTCAGGTTTGAATACACACAAAACGTGTTAGGGGTAATAAAGAGATAAAATGTTGAACCACCACTCTATTCCCTTAGGTTTGGGTGTGTGTATTCTGTACACAGGGAGTGAGTGAATGGACCCACCAGCTGGTTGAGGACTGTAAGTGCTTCAGGACAGCAGGTGGTCAGAAGTACTGCAGCTCCATCTGGTAGAGCTGAACAAGAAAAACAGAAAAAGTCGCACCAAGAGCAAAAAGGTTTAAACTCTAGAACAGGGTCGGCAACCTGCGGCTCCTTCATCCCCCTGTCGCGGCTCCCGCCTGTTGGCTTTGAGAAAATGAGTATAAATGGAAATGTAATTCATTTTAACCCTTTCAAATCACTTTTAAATTACCGTAACTCTCTCACTGTTTGCACGATCAGAAAAAAGTCATCAGTTTCTGAAAGCGAAGATTCGGTTCTTTTCGGCGATATTCGGGTCATTACGTAAGACACAGCATGTGTTCACAGCAGCGCTATGAAAACTCACGTTCACACACGTGTTGCTGCTGTCGCGTTATAGTTCAGACTTCATGTTCAACCTTCTACATTTTGTGTACATGGACATTTTACCTTATTCAGTGATAATGTGAACAATTTCAGTTCCGTTTTTTGTTGCTGTCTGTTATTACAGCCCGTTATGACACTAACAGCTGTTGAAAGACGTTGTCCTGAAAAGAGGACACACGCACATACAGCAGATTACATGACACTGTTACAGCTACAACAAAATAATTAAATGGTTCAAATGGTTAAATAGTTTTACAAATATAATTCTTATTATTTTAGAGATAACATCTTGTAACATTCAGTGACGGCTGGTGAAATTATTTTTTTGGGGGGGCACTTTTGCACACTAACCACATATCACCACTAGTAAAAGCTAAAGCACTATTACCATGCATCACACTGCTTTACAATATTACACTATCGTGAAAATACACCGTCCGTGTTCATGTTCGTCATGACCACGTAACAGGAACTCAAACGCACCACAGAATATAACGCAATAAAATAACATCATGTCATTTTGTTATAAGTCTTCACTCCGAAAACTCTTCATTCATCAACTCAGAAACGTAACGTACCATCGTATAACTCTCAAAACGCAGCTCACTCTCTCTCTCCCCTCCCCAGGAAATACGTCACACGACCTGTCGGTCGTGGTAAATGAGAGAGGAAACATTTTTAAACTACACTTGAATGTAGATTATACTCAGTACTCACGGTCTGTATAATGTATAGCTCATTTATTTACATTTTAATGCTTTTATAAAAAAATATTTTTTGTGATTACTATCTTCTTCTTCTTCCTGTGAGAGTCGTGGGGCGGCGCACCAGCGCCCCCTATTGACGGGCCGCCACTGGTAACATTAAAATAAAACACGTTGTAATATTGTGTCGATCGCGCCTCACCTGTCGCCGCCCGATAAGTGACTTGTTTTCACCGGTAATCTAACCATGAATTTAAATCCAAAGAAAGAATCCAAAAGAAGAAAATGAAACATTTAATGGTTAATGGACAGATTAATTTGTTTTCACTGGTGATGAAGCGTTAATTCGGCTCCAGCGAACGTTTTCTTACGGAGCGTATTTGTGACCGGATTACATAATGATCATATGTTCACAATCAGCGTTATCGACAAGTCGCAAATACTGAATATATGAATGAAATGTTCACAGATGACGTATCTCTGTCCGCTAAACTGTCCGGTCTACAACATCCTGTTAGTGTAATGAAACTATTTATGCTGCGTTTTCTCCATTCTAGGGATCAACTGGTTTTGGAGCTCCAGTTGGGATTTATCTGTTGGGAAACAGACCCAAATGGCTCTTTTAATGCTGAAGGTTGCCGACCCCTGCCTCTAGAACAATACAGTCTGTGTATACTACATGTTGTTACCTATAGACACAGTTAAAGTGTGTATCAGTGTAACATCAACTGTTTGATCAAGTGAAAAAGGAAACAAGCTGCAAAACATGATTCAGGCAAAGACAAAGATTCACTTTACCTTCAATCTGAACAGGTCAAAGTACTATCACAAGTCAAAGCTTAAAGTTTAATGTCTGAAGTCAAAAATCTCACTTCAGGCAGACATGGGCTTTACTACTAATAAATATCTGAGTTTTCATTTCCAAAAATGATAAATATGTCAGCAGAGCTCAGCTGACTCACTGTCCAATGCGCTGACCAGCAGGTGAACTGCATCTTTCAGAGTGGTGGAGGTGTTGGAGACATCAAGAAGGTCCATGAATGAAGCGACAGGCTGGGACTGTGGACACTCGGACACTCCTTTACTGTACTGCTCCAGCTGAGGGGAGAAGACAAGAGGGTGATGGAAACGTGTAAGTTTGTGTAATGCTGTCCGACTAAACTTGAGCCTGGCTAGACAGTAGATTAGACGATCTGACAACCGTGTGCAGGTTCATTAAAGGTGAATTTAATAAAAGGTGAAGTCAGTGTCTGTCTTTTGCCAGAAACATTTGTCATGGTGCTTTACGACCAACAGAGAACCAGTTTAGTTCTACTTCATCAATCAGTTCTATTAGGGAACCACACAAACAACCCAGAACAGGCCGGTGAAGCAGGCAAGATGGTAAATCAGCAGTGAGAACTTAAATAGAGCTGACACATGCACACAAACATTTTCTTACTGTTTGCTCCACCAGTGCCAGGTTGTCTCCGTCCTTTAGAAGCTCACCGAGTGTTTTCAGCAGTTCACGACGGGTCGACTCAGGAACATCTGCCAGCGGCTGCAGTGCAGCTATTTTCATCTCTACACCTGCAGGAAACAGCAGCAGCAGAACCAGTGACGAGATAAAAAGAACTAATGATAAACCATTTTCTGTTCTTCAGTTTCACTTTCTGCACGTCTAAACAGCTACTGAATTAAACCTTCTGTACTGTTTTCAGTGTTCGTGTTTAAGAATGCTACAGCTGTGTCAAAGTGAATGTCTGTGCAACAGGACCGGTCACAATGAGTGAAAGACCTGTTAATCAGACACACGTACCTTCTTTCACTTGTTGAATGTTCACATTGGAGTTCTCACCTGATGATGCGTCATTGTTGATAATCATACCTGGGGTAAGAAGATACATGTCCACAAATGATAACACCCCAGACATATTCACTCATTATGACAAGATACAAAACTGATGTTTAAGTCCTGACAGAAAAGAGCTTCAACCACCACACACTGAACCACTTGTACTGCAGAGGATGGGACACAGCATCACTGCTGAGTGTTATCAGTTGTTATCAATCTTCCTAAGATGGAGAACAGGTCACCAGAAGATGTTTGCTCCATGCTAAGCATTTTATTTCACTTTATTTTTTCTTACAAAACATTGTGGGCATGATTGACGGCATTATGAGAATAAATGTTCTCACAGTTCCAGGCCTTAAATATGATTTGAACTCTCCTGATCCAACTTTACCAGTTTTGACTCCTCACCAGTCCAACGACAACCTGCTGTGGATTCATTACGTAAGGACTGGCGGTTGATAGTTGCCAGTTTAGTGTGTGATACTGTAGATGTTCTTTTTATACGGGGAACAGTAAAGACAGAGACGACCAGTGAGCAAGAGAAACAAGTTTCTGAAATTAAGACATACTGTACATACCAAATGGACACCGATGAGCAACCCAGGGTTCATACGAGATTTCTACAGAGAAGGAAAGAGGGAGAAGTTATGCTCAGTAACACAGACACACACACACACATAGCACGTTGTGCTCTTACTCAGGGTCTCTTCCTCTAATCCTGTTATCTCCATGAGTCCATAAGCAAAGGTGGATTTTTCCGGCACGGTGAAGCTAGTCTCCTCTTTTCTGCTGCCCTGATGAAAGTCACAGTTAGATAGTTCACAGCATAAGTCAAAAAATCAGCAGGTGACCAAAGAGGTTTGTCTCTCTACATTAAATATCTTTGGTAGTCTGACCTGTGTAGTGAGAGCAGATCTCAGACCAGTATTTTTTCATTCCTCACAGTTGCTTACAGACACTCACCGTCACCAACAGATTCAGCATCTTTTGACATGAGGCTGAAATGGACCCATCCCTCTTGGATTTTCTGATAAGTTTGACGGGGCCTGTGTTATAGACCATCTGATGAACAAACAGCAGCTTATCTCTATCTTTCAGTCCCAGCATCTTCAACTTGTCCTTTTTGATTTTCCTTTGGGCAGGAAGCGTCAAGCAGTAGGTTACAGTAAGGATTTGTTCAGGATCCACCCTCTGAGAATTCTCTTGAAAACAAAGAGTCGTACCTGTCGTTGAACTTTGTCCTCACGGTCTTGATGTTCGCTTTCTTCTTCATCATGCTGACAGGAGAAGCCATGCCATCCACAGTGTCTGTGGAGCCTTTGACCTTAGCTTCGCCCACATCACCATGGCCTCCTTCTACATTTCCGGTCCCACTTGTTTCTACATTAGTGGTGAAATCCTTCACCAGCATCTCCTCTTCAATACCTTTTTTTTATTGGGGTGCGGGTGGGGCAGTAAAATCCAATATGTTGACATGTGTTGTGTTTACTTGTTTGTGTGTGTTTGTGTGTGTGTGTGTGTGTGTGTGTGTGTGTGTGTGTGTGTGTGTGTCAGATTACACACCTGGGGAGAAGTCAGGCTCGTCCATCAGCTCGGGCAGTGAGCACTCCATGGTCTTAAACTTTGGAACTGACCAGAATCTTCCCTCAGTGACTCGGACCAGAGTCAGTAAATCCATTTTGTGATGTAGGTTTGAATTAGAGATCAGGTCTCCATGTGCCCCCACTTGTTTTATCACTGCTTTGGCCTCAGCTGCAAACATCTTCTGAGGACAAAGAAAACAGTGACTACGTTACACAATTACCGCACTGTACCACTTTTGAGGTTTGACTACTTCACCACATATACTGTTAATTTACTACGTAAGGAAATCTAAATTTGAGAATTACTTTACATTTTGTATTAGATTAACCATAAACAAATAAATAATACAATACTTTATCTGTGAGGGAAAAAATTTAATGAGTAAATTATTTGTTCAAAAACTGCACCACTATAACACAAATATTCATAATGCGCAATGAAACACATTAAATTCTTCAATTTAAAATACAACTTACAAACATTGGAAACTTAATTCTGTCAAGTTTTATGTCAGTTTTATGCAACATTAAGACCTGAAAACATAAATAAATGTGAAACGTCTTACCTCACTCTGAGTTATTGCTGCAGTTAAATTAAATGTCGTAGCTGTGGTGTTGAGATCAGACTGTACTCTAGCTCCTCTCTGCAGCCTTTTATAAAGAGCACCCAAACACCTGTCTGAAGACAAAATGCTTTTCACTGGAAAAATATCCAGCACCAGCCTCTCATCTGCTCCAGCCTGTAGGACTGTAACTGTGAGCCAAAGCTGAACCGTGGCCAAATACTACAAGTTGAACACGAAAAGATTTGTGGACCAACAGGACCGGTCACAATGTGGGATTAGAAAACATCACTGGTGAATTTGAACAATCTGGCAACTGCTGTTCTACATATGATGAACATTATTATCATGAAACTTTTGTCAGGCCATGGTAAAAAAATCAATCAAATAATAAATCATCATTTGTAATTAATTTTTACAAACACAAAGTTTTTAGATTAAAACACATCACAGTACATATGTTTCTTTTTTATCTGAGAATTATGTCAAATCTAAATCAACTGATAATCAAACAGGAGCTGATAATTAAGATGCTGTGCAAGCATGAATTTCACCTTTTGGCTGTCAGAAACAGATTCTAATAAAGGAATACAGTTTGACACTATATTGACAAAAGTACTGTGACAACCCTCCAAATCAATAAATCCAGTGCACAAAGCAGGGTCCATAAGGACATGGATGAGTGAGTTTGGTGTGGAGGAACTTGACTGGCCTGCACAGAGCCCTGACCTCAACCCAGTAGAATACGTTTGGGATAAATTAGAGCGGAGACTGTGAGCCAGTCCTCATCCAACATCAGTGTCTGACCTCACAAATGCTCTCCTGGAAAAATGATCAAATATTCCCATAAACACACTTCTACATGTTGTGGACAGACTTCCCAGAAGAGCTGAAGCTGTTAAGGCCACATAGAGTGGGGGCCAGCTCCATATTAAAGCCTATGTCTTAAGAATGTGGTCTCATTAAAGTTCTTATGTGTGAAAAGGCAGTCGCCCCAATACTTGATGGAAAGGCCTGGCTCAGTCTTCACTCTAATTCATGCCAAAGGTGTTTGACTGGGTTGAGGTCAGTTTCTGTGCAGGCCAGTCAAGTTCCTCCACACCAAACTCACTCATCTATGTCCTTATGGACCCTGCTGTGTGCATTGAATTCATTGATGTGGTAGGTTGTTCCAATACTTTTGGCAATATAGTGCTAAGGACGAGATCTGCCTTTGATCAAACACTTATTAAAAGTAGAATAACCACATTCTTACAAAACTACTATCATTGTTTCTGCTGAGCACAGTCATCAGGAGGAATGTTTCTGTAGAATGACTCCTGAAGCCAAACAGGTTAGCATCAAGGAAGTTGTTCAGAGATAGAAAATTAGAGATTTGGAAGAAGACGTCTTGTTTAAAGGCTTTCACAAGAACTAGAAGAAGAGGCACAGATCTGTAGCTTACCACAAGGAAGGGACTGTCTTTATCTTCTCAAACTTTACAGGACAGGAAATCCATGTATTTCAACCTTAAGATCTAGAAAACATTTCTTCCTTTATTTTGATAGGTCCAGTGGTGATAAAAAAAACCCACCTTAACCCAAAATTAAAACATCAGATTTCACAGATATGACATCAAAATACAAACTGTGGCAAGGATGTACCACACCCACCAATGCTCACTGAAATTTCTTTGGAAGCATCATTCCACATAAAATACACAAAGTGAAAAACACTTCAGAATAAGCTGCTGAACAGGTTTTATGTTTGTGTCACAGCAAACATTCCTACGATGGCTGGATTTTCTCAGTTTGGCACAGTCTTGGCACTGTACAGGCTGAACCAGGTGTTCTGCTGAAACTGGATCTGGTCATAATCAAACAGAAGATGCCGTGCAAACCTGAATTTCACCTTTTGACTACTGAGTGGCAAAAACAAAATCTAAGAAAGAAAAAAAGTTTACTTGACAGAACTAAACACATTAAGCTCTTTGAAATATCTGTGTATTTGTTTAAACTTCACTCCCCGCTGTGTATGCAGCAATAAATTTCCTCTATGAGAGCAGAGACCTGCTAACACACATCACCACATTCATCACATCATGATGTTTAGCTCCTCATACGCTGTTGCTCTGATCATGCATAAAGTGTGCACATTGCACTGAGAAATGCATGTGATGCACTGGAGTAAATTAGCAGACGTTGTTATCAGATCACAAAGAAAATGATGTGTATTCACTAAAGCTCCAAAAATTTACATAAATGCACATAGAGTCTAAAGTTTCTGAAGCTGTAAGGCTTATCTCTTGGTAAAGAACATCTTGAACAAACAACATGGAGGTTGATCCCAGCTCTTTTTTATCAGGAGGCAGCTTTTCTTATAAAATATAAGTGATGACACGAGTATCACTAACAAACTGAAAAAACTATTTTGTTAGGAAGGCAAAATGGTGCTAACCCAAAAGAGCCACTGACGGCATGTCATTTCTCTGAAGGCACAGAATCAGTCCAACAACTACAGCAGCATAATTACACAGAGCGAGACATAGAGAGTGATGTCTGAAAACTAACACAGGATGAACAGGAGTTCTTCAGCATTACTAGAAAAGAAGCTCAAGCATAAATTTATATCTTAGATTTAGTGACAATGTGATTCAGAACTGGTTTTAGTAGAATTATTTCTCTTATTATTATTTCTGGGGTCCCCCAGCAGACTAAACCTATAGCAGCATAACTAAGAGATGGTTCAGAGTCACCTGAGCCATCTCTAACTATAAGCTTTATCAAAGAGGAAAGTTTTAAACCTAGTCTTAAAGGTAGAGAGGGTGTCTCCCTCCCGAACCTTGGTTGGGAGCTGGTTCGACAGGAGAGGAGCTTGATAGCTAAAGGCTCGACCTCCCAGTCTGCATTTGAAAACTCTAGGAACCACAAGAAGACCAGCACTCTGAGAGCGAAGTGCTCTGCTGGGACAATAAGGTTCTACGAGGTCTTTAAGATAAATTGGGGCCTGATCATTTAGGCCTTTATAAGTGAGGAGCAGGATTTTAAGGGAGCCAATGGAGAGAAGCTAATGTAGGAGAAATATGATCTCTCTTGAGTCCGGAGAGGATTCTTGAGCTGTGGAAGACTTCCTGCATGGTTCCGGTGCAAAAAATCACACACCCCAGGGAGCCCAACCACTTCAGACCAGTGGCCTTGACCTCTCACCTGATGAAGACCATGGAGAGGCTCATCTTGCACCACTTTCGTCCACTGGTGAGCTCTGGAGCGCTGGACCCCCTGCAGTTCGCCTACTGGTCTGGAATCGGGGTCGATGATGCTGTCATCTACCTGTTGCACCGATCCCTCTCCCACCTGGAGCAGGCAGGGGGCACTGTGAGGGTCATGTTTTTTTACTTCTCCAGTGCTTTCAACACCATCCAGCCCACACTACTGAGAGGGAAGGTGGAGGGAGCAGGTGTGGGCAAGCAATTGACTGCATGGACCATCGACTACCTAACCAACAGACCACAGTATGTGAGGCTCC
>JAUYWH010000086.1:0-13963 GCA_034779795.1 Ctenopoma multispine
AGTTCTGTGGATGCAGAACGAAACGTCTCTACTTGGAAGAAAGAAGTCCAGTTGCCATGACTCAATCTTCAGACATAGTCCATTCATATATTTACACATTTACATAAATACAAGCGCTTAAAGTGGATTTTTCAAGGCCATATTCTTGATATCCTGACAGCTGTCTGTTGATTAACACACAGTCAATACAACACATATCACGCTAACTGCAACTAAAACCCCATATCTGGCGACCAAACGCGACTCACTACCTGTAGACTGGCTTTCCGAGCCATTTAGACTGCCAAACGTGGAGTGACGTCATGTAAACACAGTTAATTTGAACGAAACTTCGCTGCAGTTAGTGTCGCTCAGATTCCACAAAACTGAGGCAGTGGCATAAACTTACACACAGTCACTTTTGAGACCAAATGTTGTTCTAGCCTGAAGAAACAGCTGAAGAGGGTTGATCACGTCCCTCGACAACCGACGGCTAAAACTGAAACAAATTTAAACTTGAAGGTCAAAACTGGCGCCACTGTCACTTACAACCCCCGGGGTATATGCTTCCTATTCTAGTAACACACAAGAAAACACTGCGCGCACACACACTCAGCACACCACCAGCATGTCATCTTACTTACAAATTAATCTCCACACAAGATCTTTAAGGAAGCCGGAAACAATAAGTTACTATGGTCTTACCAAAACCGGTCCCCGAAAACCTCCCCCGAGAAACACGTGGTTCAATCTAATCATACCCGTCTCAGTAGACAGCAACTCTTTTGGCCGACGCAGCAGGCCAGGGCGGAGGTCTCCAGGAGCTCCGTGCTGAGCCACAACAACATTTCTTGGCCTAAACCCTCCGTTGTCCGTGACGCCAAATTTCTGTCGTAGCAGAATACTCTTTTAAATCACCAGAAGAATGGACTTTGAATTTATATAGGGTTTTATTACAAAAATATAAGTAAGATAACAATGCTTGGTGGCTATATTAAAGTAGAAGCAGCATAGCCTGAAGAAGCAGGAGAGCCAGAAGAGCTGAAGCTCCCACCGCTAGGTTCATGCCTTTTTATACCTTTACTCCTCCTTCAATAACTACTTTACACACATACACAATTACACAGTTAGAGGATGCCAAGAGTGGTGCAAGTGATGACGGTCATAAGCCTGCTCTTTTCATGGAAAAGGCAATTGTTTTGCAGAAGTCCACATCCTGTTTTTCAGGAGTTATGGACATTCTGATTCCTCTTTTCCCATTTCACAATATCTCTCTAAGCCACAAAAACAAGGGGTCATCTAAAGGTTGGGATGACCCAGAATCCAAATGCACTCAGTATCCAGTACTCAGTATTAAAGGAAAGCATATTGAGGCAATTGTGAGTGACAATTGTGAGCGACAGAACCAAATTACAATAATGTAAAACATAATGATCTGATCAGAAGAATTCATGCCACGACATTCTAAAGTGCTTTAAAACAGGGGAAGGGCACCACGCTGATCACCCTCTGCCAACCAACAGCTGGTGTCAGCTTGGCCTCTCCCAAAAACCTTAAATGTCTATGTGCATCTTAAAATTGAGAAGTGGGCGCCCACCCCCAAGGCCCTATATGTATGTATCATGAGAGAGAAAGTAATGAAAGTGTCTAAGGTGTGAGGTATGAATGAGATACAGGTGGCCACGAGGAGACAGAGGAGGATTACCTCCCCTGCATCCCAGTGATGTACCTGTACCTCAAAGCCCTACATGTGTGTTGCGTTGTGATGGAGTGGGTGAAGTGAAGTATTGGGGATGGGGAGGAAAGGATCAGAGGAGGCAAAGTACCCCCCTCTGGAGCCAGTTCCACCGCTAACCCCCATAGGCATCCCCATTCCCCCAAATCCGCAAGCAGACTGAGGGAGAGGCTGGAATTGAACATTTAAGACACTTTGCTAAGTCTTCACAAATCCTGTGCCAGAACTTCTGAACAGGTGGACAGAACCAAAGAGCGTGGATGTAATTGTCAAGCGTATCGCCCTGACAGTGTGATTAGTTGTTAAAAGACATAAACCCATCCTGAACATCCGATGACCTGTATAGTGCACTCTATGCAGGACTTTGTATTGTATTAATTGTAAAGGTTCCAATCAGTTCAAAGGTTTTTTAACATATCTGACACCAGAAACTGTGGTCCCAGCTGACTGATAGGTCCGCCTCCCATTTTACCATAGGAAGCGATTCTGATTCATCTATTTTGGAAAGTGTCCTGTTAGACAGTAATTTTAGACAGTAATTTGGGGGTTTTGAGATTAGGGATTCTGCCACACTTGGTGGTATTTGTAATTTAATTTGATTAGACTTGAATTTCCTTTTTACTATAGATTTAACTTGTTAATATTGTAAACAGTAGATTTTAACCAGTTTATCGAATAGTCTGAGACTCTTGAGAAAGACTTTATTGATGTAATTACCTCAGAGAGAGTGGTTTGTGAAAGCTGGAGAAAAAGTAACACATCATCTGCATAAAGACTGACTTTATGTTCTACATTTTTGCATCTAATGCATTTAATATCTATAGTCTGTCTAATTGCTGCTGCTAGTGGTTCAATAAAAATTGCAAACAGTGACGGGGAGAGAGGGCATCCCTGCCTGATGCCCCTCTCAAGACAGAAGCTGGAGAATGTTTGGTCATCAAGAGACAATATTGTAATTTGAAGTTTTTTATTGCATGAATAGTCGATCAAATTAAGTAACCTATGTGTGTTTGTTGAGGAGTGCCTCCCTTTTATAAAGCCAGTTTGGTCTGGATGAATTATGAGATGGGTTATCTTCTTTATTCTTTTTGAGAGGGCTTTGCAGATTTTAAGGTCAAGGGATATTGGACGATAGCTTGTAGGCAATATAGGGTCTTTGTCTGGTTTTAGCAATAGACTAATGTAGGCCTTGGTTTCCTGCAACATCCTGTAGAATATTGGTGCCAGAATTGTCCAGAATTCTTTATAGAATTCTGCTAGAAAACCATCTGGACCTGGAGCCTTTGTATTAGGCATACTGTTCAGGCCTTCCTGTAGCTCATCTGGAGTCAGTGGAGAATCCAGTGCCATCACTTGATTGTCTGATAATTTTGGAAGAGTTATATTATCAAGAAACTGGTCAATTTTGTCTTCAGATGGGTTTATCTTTGGTGAATATAAAGATTTGTAAAAGTCCCTGAAAGTGTCGTTAATTCTTTCAGGGTCATATACTGTTTCCCCAGTTAAGTCTTTAACATCACATATAGTTATTTTTTCTTTTAACTGGTTAGCTAGAAATTGACCTGATTTGTTACTATGTTCAAAGTTTTGCCACCGAAGTCTTTGTGCTAAGAATTTAGTTTTTTTATTAATAATTTAATTTAGTTCTAGTTTTGCTTTAGTTGCGCAAGTTGAGGTCGCCCCCAAGAACAAGTGTGCAATCTAAGTGTTCAGAGAGTGTGGTAAAAAATGTGGAAAAATGAGGGGTCATCAACATTTGGACCATATATACTGACAATACATAACTTTTTGTTAAGTATAGATAATTTAAGGATTAGAAGTCTACCTTCTGTGGCTACAACTGTGCTGAGTAATGTGAAATTTACTTTTTAATGTATTAAAATTGCTACCCCCCTTTGCCTAGAGTTATAGCAGGCTGAGAACACATTAGGAAACTCAGGTGTTTCAAGTTAATCTGCAGCTGTGGCAGGTCTATGAGTCTCTTGTAATAAAACCTCAGCCTGTAATTTTCTAAGCTGGTTAAATATTTTTAACCTCTTCTCTCTGGAGCCAGCTCTATTTACATTCCATGTGACAAACCTTATTGTGCCCATATATGTGTGTGTGTAACTAATGTTGCATGCCGCATGTAATGCTCAAATGAATGAGATATGAGCGAGCGTGTAGGCGCTTGTGTGCGTGTATGTCCTATATGTCTGTGTGCACTGTGAGGTAGGAGTAGATGTGTTGACGCTGAGTGCATATGTACGTGGTCGTGCCGTGCAGATGTGTAAAAATAAAGGGTGTTGTATGTAACTGAGTAGGAAAGCAGGTGATTATAGCAGTGAGAGAAGTGAAGAAGTGTCTGGCCTCTCCATGTTCGCCCACATGGACTATGACTCTGAGGGCCCAATCTCCCTTAGTCCTGCTTCAGCTCGAGAGATCTGGGCCCAGCTGAAGGCCAACTCCCGGTTGGATTTTTACTCATCCTTTTTGGAGTGTGAGCACTACTGGGCTGATGATCCTGAGTTCCAGCCTGCTTGTCGGAGACGCCGAAGGCACCGGCACCGCTGTGCCCACCCTGCTGCTCACACTGACGTCCCGGTGCATGCTGCTTCATCCATGCAACTTGCACGCGTCTCTGCACCGGCCTCACCCTTCCTGGGGACCCGTCTGGCAATCAGTCCGAGGGTCCTAGGCGAAAGAGGGCCATGTTCCGCAGTGGAGCATTGTCCAGGTCGCCGACGCCTCTCCAGCTCCAGCCCCAGTTCCTGTTCCGTGGCGGGGCACCGTCCAGGGTCCACGTCTGCCTCCCTTGGGCCATCTGCCCGACGCTCTGCAGAAACCACGTCTGCCTCTCTCGGGCCGTCCGCACGACGCTCTGCAGAAACCACGTATGCCTCCCTCGGGCCGTCCGCCCGACGCTCTGCAGGAACCACGTCTGCCTCCCTCGGGCCGTCCGCCCGACGCTCTGCAGGAACCACGTCTGCCTCCCTCGGGCCGTCCGCGACGCCCTGCGTGGACCAACTGAGCTCTCTTGGGTTTTGTTTTCTCTTTGGGCCGTCTGGGATCCGGCCCCTCGGTAATCTTATCAAAGGTATTCACATTACCTTATCGCTAATTTGCCACGTTTAAAATACAGTACTAATGTGACTAATGCCCACTTATGACTCACAATTTTAAGTTTGGGTTTGTGTGAAGTTGCAGATAACTGTTGTGTGAGCTGATGTGGAAGAAGTATTTAGTATTACTGCAATATAAAAATTTTCCATTACAACTATAAATGTCTTTGTTAGGAAAGACCTGGCTTAGTTTCAGACAGTATGTTTATATGAAAGTTCATCTTCTCTGTAGGATAACATGGTCTTGTGAGTACTATGTCTCTTGTTTAACTGGCCACGTCCTGGTAACGTTAAAGTTAACCTGCAGTGCTGTTTAGAAATGATTAAATCGCTCCCTCACTATGGATTTTGATGATGATGATGATGATGATAACGCAAGTACAGTAGTACGTGGCCTTACAGACATGAGTCTATTTTCCAGAATGGTGAAATGTAACTTTGACCAACAATAACTCATCCTGTTAGATCTTTTTGGATCAACTCTTACAACAGGATACAAGTGATTTGGATAAAGCTTTTAATCATTAATATATATTAAATAGATACAAAATAGAGCACTGACTCTGTAAATTCAATGAAGTAAATTATTTTTATATACACTAGTTTTAAAACATTGTACAAATGGAAACAGGGAAAAAAAAGAACAGAAACACCAAAGATAAAACTATGGGAAAGCTTATTCAACAGGATATGAGCAGAGGGTTCCCACTGGTGGTTTGACTTCCCAAAGAGGGAATCAGGGGTTTGTCTCTCCTGTCTCCACCTCCACCTCCTCCTCCATTCTCCTCACTGTCTCCAAGGAGATCGCTGGAGCACAGCTGGAGGCAGAGGGCGTCAGCTACCTGCAGGACCTGGGAGGGACCTGGATAGGAAAAATTTAAGACTTAAGAACAGAAAAAGGATAAACAGCAAGAACACAAAGATCTAAAGATTTGTTCAATTTGGAAGATGCTAAAGAGAGATACCATCTCCACTCCTGCTGCACACATCCAGAGTGTCCATCACAATCTTCCCCAGGGCCCTGCAGGACACGTTCTAAAGGAAAAGATAGGCTGTTGACTTTTTTGTGTTTTACCATGATGGAATACAAGCCAATCTAATATAAAACCCAGTGCACACAAACACACCTAAATATAATTGTCAGTTGGTTTTTGGTTCAGTTTTATTTCTCCGTTTGTGCACCTATGTTATTAAAGTTTCCTTTTTTCGAACCCTCTCTTGCCCTGGTCTGCGTTTGGGTCCTCCATTTTTTATATGCCACTGACAGAAAGAAGTGACCACCTAGGACCCAGCAACCAGGGCTAAAGAGGGATTTAGTCAGCCATTTTCTGTTCATTCTCCACACACCTTTTTTCTTTTTCAACGTCTAAACCGAAACCCCTTACCTCCACCCAGTCCTTTTCTGACTACCTGATGTAAAACCACATGGATTATGGCTCTGAGGACCAGGTCTCCCTGAGCCTTGCCTGAGTTCGAGAGATGTGGGCCCAGCTGAAGGCCGACTCCAGGTTCTACTTCTTCTCCTACTTTTTAGAATGTGAGGACCACTGAGCTGATGGTCCTGAGTGTGCGCCTTCTCCTCCGAGACGCCGCAGGCACTGACACTGCCAATCCCACCGTGCCGCCAACTTTGATGTCACATGCTGTCCCATCCTTGCAGTGCACATACATCTCTCTACCATCCTTACCCTTCCTGAGGACCCGTCTGGCTATCAGCCCGAGGGTCCTGGGCGGGAAGGGACCATGGAGCCCACAGTGCAGCTGCCAGAGACACCTATTCCTCTTCTGATGCGGGGTCACGCCGAGAGCATCATTGCCGCCTCTCCAGTTCTAGTTCCTGTTCCCAGGCGGGACGACACGCTCACTGCCACCTCTCCAGTTCTGGTTCCTGTTCCCAGATGGGCCGACGTACTAGCCGCTTCCTCTCCAGTACCCGTTCCTCCATTTCCTGTCCATCAGCGGTTCAATGCGCTCATCCCCAACTCTCCACTTCCTGTTTTTAGGCGGGACGATGCGATTGCCGCTGCCTCTCCACTTCCTGTTCCTGTTCAAACACAGGGCCACGTCGAGGACATTGTTGCCGCCTCTCCAGTTCCTGAGGTCGCCGTCGCTGCTCCAGTTCCTGTTCCAAGGCGGGGCCACATTGAAGACACCATCGCCATTCCAGTTAAAGCCACTCGGCGCGTCCGTGATGCTGCTGCCTAGACGTGTGTGTCTTCTGTCTTCTCCTCTCCTGTGGCTGCCCATCCTCATGAGATGTTTAGCCATCACTGCTGGCCTTCTGCTCGTCCTCCAAAGACGCCTTCTGGCCGTCCGGCCATCACTCTCCAGGGTCCACGACTGCTGCCCTCGGGCTGTCCACTCTCCAGGGCAGTGCCCTGGAGAGTGGACAGATTGTTGTAAATAAATAAATAATAATAAAATTGTTGTAAATAAAATACAATAAAATACAACAGTCTTGTCTAAGACCCCAGATTGTTGTAAATAAAATATTCTGATAGAAAAACACAAACTTCAACGCATCAAAATATGGAGTGATGGAGGAAACACTAGATGGCAGTGAGGTGAATAGTTTTAGTGTGTGTGGGTACTTTGTTGTGTAGCTGCAGTAGCAGTGTTAGAGCGTTCATGAGTTTCTCCTCTAGCAAACACAGACATGTCTTTTCTTTCTCCTCCAGCTGTCTCCTCTTGGCCTCTCATGCTCTCTGATGGACAGCAGGAGGAGAGTATGAATACCAAATGAACTATGCCAATTCAGTACATATACATATCATTTTGAGGTACTTTTACTTGACTTGACCTATTTTTGCTTTTACTCCACTACACTCATTTAACTGCTACAGGTACTACTAGAGGTGGTAAGTAACTAAGTACATTTACTTGAGTAGTTTAGAGCTACTTGTAATTTACTGGAGTCTTTCAATTTTATGTTACTTTTACTTTTACTCCACTACAAACCAGAGGAAAATACTGAACCTTTACATTTATTTTAACATCATCATTTAGTAGTTACTTTTTGCAGGATTATATACTATATTGTATACTTTTACTTTTTTACTTTAAGTAAGATTTTGTGCACTTTTGTACTTTAGTACTTTTACTTGAGTATAAACATTAAAGGATACTTCTAGTGTAGTATTATTCCAGGGAAATACTTAAGTAAAACTTAATTACTTAAGTACTGAGTTTGTGTACTTTTACTGCTCAGTGGTACCCTTCACTGCTGCTTTTGTTCTACACCTGTTGCTATAATAAAAAAGATATGTGTGACATTGTGAATCACAAATGTAGCTTCACAGTAAATGTTTTCTACCTTTAAAACAGTGGTTCTCTAACTTTTTCTATCATTCCCAGCTTGGCAGGAATTGGTTTAACAAAACAATGACTCTTTGAAAGAACTTGAGTGGCTTATGAATGTAACTGTGGTGTTATGACCAACACACTCTGGCTGGGGTGCATAGTCTTTTTTTCCAACCATTACTTTAATATTTCCATTCTACAGCAGACTGACAAACTGATATTAAGCAAATTTAAATATGGATTTATATTGTATTAGTAAATTTTCTTTGTTATCGGTGGTCAACAACAACTTTCTACAGTCTGACCTTAATATTAACATCCCAAATAAAATGAGAAGCAGCCTCAAAGCCTTCCTCAGAGGCTGAGGGAACAAAATACATCTTTCCTGTTGCTCTGGAAAAGCAGCATTTAACAAAATCACCACAATCTCATTCACTTTGTTCTACGAAGTTTAAAGTTTAGCTTGTAGATTCTAGATGGACGTAGAATTCCTGTGAGTTTGTCAGTAAAATAAAAAGCATACAAATACCTCAATTTCAGTATTTTGCAACAGGAGTAACTTTTTATTAATTATTCATGATCAGGTCTCAGAAATAAGGTTATCTCCTTCTATCTGTACACAAATTAAACATAGTGAGCCCTAAACGATTTTTGCAAAAATCTTATTTATGAGGAATATGTAGAACAGGTCAGGTTCTGTACTCAAAGTATAATTAAGAGCATGAATTTTATAATTCGGTAAAGAATGCTAGTGGAGAACTTTCTTGGGTAACTGCTTGAGTATTTTTGAGTATACTTTGTGTACTTCTATCACATTCGCCCACCTTTTCTTTTTCAAATCCTCTGCTCTCCTCTTGCTCTTGGTTTGGGCTCCTCCAGCTACAGCAGCGCCCCCTGCTAATGAAGTTTATATCATTCAGATGATACAGAGAGAGACGACGATGAACCTTCTGACATCTGGGGAAAAACGGGGGAAGAGTTAAAGGTATGTATACGTGTGTGTGTGTGGGCACTTTTATACCATAAATACACTTAGAGTCTCACTACTTCACAGGACAGTTTAAAGGATAAATTTAACAATAATAACAATAATAATTCCAGAATTAGGATTAGAGTGGAGTTTGGGATGATTCATTTAAGTATGATGGTTAAAGATAACGTGTTTAGGGAATGAATTGTGTCAGTGAGGCCCATCACAAGTGCTCCACATAATTTTGATTGGCAGAAATCTATATTATCTCCCATTAAGCTTAATGATAGTTATGCTAAAATGTTAGCTAATACAACATAACATTACCTGACGAGGCTACAGAACTATGAAAAAGTGAGAATAGTCATTTAAAGGGCAACTTTGTCCATGTTCAGGTTGCCTCCTACACTGTAAATCCAAATAATGAAGCTTGACGCCATTACTATAAAATTTAAGTATATTATACTAATTTGTAGTAGAATATACTTGAATTTGATAAAATTGCATTTTTTAAGTTGAATCGCTTAAAAATAGGAAGTTTAATCTATGAAGGCTGCACGAAAATGGACATTTTCAGCCTATTCTTTTATTGTTGTTTTTCGTACTCGAGAGGCTGTTTTTGAGATGTGGAAACATCAGTTAAATGGGACATTTTCACCTCTTAGCTATGCAATAGCTACTTTTGTTGAACGGGGCCTAGGGGCACTGTCGGCATACACAGCCCTGCATTGAACCTTCCGCCAGTTGAAGAACGAGGCTCCGCAGACGAGGGCTTCTTCCAGCAGAAGAGAGAGGAGGGCGGCAGAGCGACGGTTATATCACGGTCTACTAAATCTGGTGAGTTATATTGATGAGAAACATAAACCTGTTGGCTTTTCCTGTTTTCATTGTCATTCATTTTGTTGTGTTAATTTTTCATGTCTTAAATTAGCTAGCTTAGCTACAGTATCACTCTGTGGGCTGTTTGTGAGCAGTGAGAAACACAGTGGTATTTAAATTCTAGTTACCTGTAAGCTAACTTAGCCACCTTATGACTGTGGGCTGTTTGTGAGCTGTGAAAAACTTAGTTTTAAGTAGTTTGACAGGTTACATTTCACCTCTTACCCTTTTTTTCACTCTATTTTTTTCCTTATTTTTTCATACAAGATGTTTGTTTAATATTTGAAAATCACATAGTAAAACAGGCACAAGATGTTTATATAAAGGAATTAATAATTTGTGTCACTCTGGATAATTATGTTAAATCTTTTGAAGAGCATTAGACACCAATGTTGACTATAAACATATACATTGGAAATAGTAGCTGAAAAATGGTTAACGCTAGCTTTACTTTACTTGGTAGACGCTTTTATCCAAAGCGACTTACAAGGAGAAGACACAAGCAATTACCATTCGGTTTCTGTAAATTCTATAACTTAAGTTAATTCCTTATCAGGGCTCTTAGTTTGTAGTAACTTAGAATTTACAGAAACCGAATGGTAATAATAACTTGTCAAGGTGAAGAACATGCTAAGAATTGCTTAGTGCAAGACAATTTTGTGAATGTTGAAAGAGAGGCCTAACTCACTTTCATGTCGCACACAGGTGGGTTGACTTGTCTTTATCATTCTACTCATTATTCCACCATCTCTTTTCTGCTCCTCTCATTTTACTTTATGTCTTCTTATGTCCTACTTGCTATCTTCTGTCCTCTGCTCTTCCTCCCATTTACTTTTTATCTCCATTTTTTTAATCTATTTTTTCAGTCTCAGGTCTTCTATCTCTTGTCTTCTATGCTTTGCTCTTCATTCTTCTTTTCTTTTCTAAACTCTATCCTCCTGTCTTCTCGCCTACATCTTCTCTCTCCTGTCCATTCTTGTCACCTGTATTTTTGCATGTCATAAATTTTGTGGGGAAATTCTGTAGTGTATTTAATAAATACATGTAAATATCCTTAAATATATGTCCAATTTGTTTCAGACTACTGAGCCAAGAAATATCATGTGCCTTCAAGGAATGCCAGTCATTCTGGGGGATGACTTCTGCCTTCTTTAAGACCTGCACTGTAAGAAACATAATTTTCAGTAAATGAATTAAGCTTAATTATTGCGAACTCGTCATTATAAGTAGTCAGAAGTAATTTTTAGTGGACAACACAATTATCTGACTGCTATAATATTCATCTCCTTGTCTTTTTCTCTTTTTCCTGTGTAACTAACAAGGACTTGTTCAGTGAAGCTTCAGTGGGAATCCTCTGTGTTCATCAAGAAAATGTCCAGCTCAGCTCATCTAGAGTGGCGATCGTTTTGGAAGAGAATATAAAGAAAGATGGACTCCGCAATCTGCCTCAGGTGTTCTATGTTTTTTGGACTGATATGCCCTGCACCTGGACTACCCTAAGTGCACGAAAAAGACTTTCACCTTTCACTATTCAGCAGGTAATGCTTGAGACAGTAGCTCTCTGATATTTCTGAGGAGCTCTCCAGCCACTCATTCATTTGACAGAATGCTAGTAGTCGAAAGAATACTGCAGTACTACTGGAGAAGAACCTCTGTTTAAACAATTAATAGCAGGTTTTCAAGGCAATGAATGTTATTGAATTTCAAGTTATGAATTAAAATAAAATGGAAAAATATCTAAAACACTATTGTGTTTTGTATTTTACTTGTTATAGTTTATATAACATTTATTTAATTATTTCATGTAATTTTAAAATTTCATTTTATTTATTTAAAAGGAAATATTGTGAAGTTATTGTATAATTATTGTAATCTTAACTTGAAATTTAGTGCATTGAACATAAAGTTTTAAGTGGAATATTTGTAAAGATAAATTGAAACTATAAATAAAGTTAACTTGAATAAACTTGACATTTAGTGTATTGAACTTAATGTAGTCACTTAAAGTTTTTAAGTTAATCTCACTCAAGTTTTCAATTCACATTACTTAATTTTTTTAGGGCAGTGGGTTTCCTCAAACTTGTAACAGTGTATGGTTTTAGTTTGGCGGGCACATGTTGCTGCAAGACTGGTATTAAAGTTAAACGCTCCACCTTCTCTATATTAAATAAATCAGTCTCCCTTTTAAAACAGTGTCATGTTTTTTTTTTTTTTCAAGTTGGGTAAAATATAGAGCAGAGGTTTGTGTGTGTGTGTTAAATATTAGCTAACCCTTTGCCACAGCCATGCAATCGACTGATGTGCTTCTTCACTTCCCACAGGCAGCACTGTCCTTCCTCCCTCAGTCTCCTGTCCTCCTCCTCTTCGTCAGAGGCAGCTCTTCCCTCCACCGCTCTATGCAGATACTCTGCATCTGCAGCACAGTATAATAGCAGTTGATATAAAGGCAGTTTAATGACTTACACAGAAAGTTATTCAAATCTTTGCAGTCACTCACCTGTTATTTCTTTGACTGGATGAACTTGTTCATCACCATCAGAGATGCAGGTACAGCATGATCTAAGGGTAGTAAAGGTAAAGAGTATAACGATACTGCTAATAAGTGGACAAAGGCCATATTTGTATGTATTTTCTTCACTGATTTGTTTAATGAAAGCTTTCCTCTAATTAATATAATATCACTAAAATATCTGCCAGACAATGACAAATACAATGACCTACTGTTTATGAATTGTATCACATTTTGGGGGATCATCATTAATATGCAGGAGATGATCAGATGATCAGATCAAATTTGAAAAAGCTGTTTTTAGCAAAAACAGCTGTAGCAGCAAATGGATACTCTGATAGTTAGATAAGAACATAAATATTGTAATATGACCAGCTTCAAAAAAACAGAACCTCTTAAGGAGAGGTTCTGCACTGTTTAGCACTGAAATTTGATTTATACCCTCTTGATTTAACTAACTCAGATAAAATTAATAAATTAATTAATAGTAAAATCTGACCCCTGAAGAATGTTGGAAAGAGTTATTGAGTTGAGAGTTAAACATAATGCAGTGATGCTTGTTGCAGGCCCCTTTTACCCAGCTCTCTAATTAAGACTAGGTGTAATCTTATCTGCCTTATCTAAACCATCTGTTCTTCCATTAAAACATCCTCCAGTCATCTTAAATTTTAGTAATAAAAACAGCCTCCAACCTGATTTGAGCGTTCTCTTTCCTCAGTGCAGCCTCCGCCCCCTGTAGCTTGTGCATCTCTTGGTACGCCCATCGCAACTCCTCCTCCATATGCTCACTGAATTTCATGGTCTGTCACGTGAGGAGAGGATCAGCTTCAGCCCCCTTAGAAGGGGGTCCCTGATGTCCCATCTCCTTGTCACCCTTTTCACCCTATCTCCTCCAGTGCCGCTGCACTGTCCTTTAATCCTGTGCGTTGGGACCAGCTTCCCCTGTCTGAAGGTGATAAATGTTTTAGGAGGTGAAACAGAGGCGGTGCAGCCAGAGGTAAAATGGAGGGTATGGCTCCTCTCCCGCCTAAGTGCCACCTCCAGAGCCAGGCAGCGAGCATCGCTCCCTTGCAGTGCTGAGCGGAGGTCCTCCACCAACTCCCTCAGAGCCGATGCCTCATCTGTACAGCAAGAAGAGAGGTCAGGAGGAAGGAGCTAACAAACCTGGAGTGAAAGTGAAACCAAATCATTGCAAACACAATCTGTGACCTCAAACACACAGATTATCACTTTTTACAATTTTGTTTTGTTATATTATATATATATATATACATATAACATATACCCAGCAGGCACACAGGAAAGACTTCATGACGGGTAAAAGCAAAGAACTCTCCCAAGATCTTCGTAACCTTATCGTTGAAAAGCATTCTGATAGGAATGGTTATAGGCACATTTCCAGAATGCTGAATTTTCCTGTGAGCACTGTGGGGGCCATTATCCGGAAATGGAAAGAGCATCAGTTCACCATAAACTGGCCACGATCAGGT
>JAUYWH010000087.1:0-13962 GCA_034779795.1 Ctenopoma multispine
TTGGGTTTTCTACATTATTTTGTATATATTATATAATGTGTAAGGTCTTAAACCTTACACTGTAAAGTGCCCTGAGACGACCTGTGTTGTAAATTGGCGCTATATAAATAAAGTTGAATTGAATTGAATTTAGATCCGTGTCACATGATAGAACCTGATGCTTCATACTCAGACTCATGAAGCAGCCCGTGTTGGTATCGTTAATATTCATCGGAGAAGAACAAAGACACAGAGACTCGGAGCGTTTTTCCCTCAGTTGGTTGTTTTATTATAAAAGTTGAAGTTTCTACTCTGACAGTGAACAAGGAACAAAAAAAACTCCAATAAACCTCCAGTAAGAAAATAAAAAACAACAACATGATGATGATGAAGAGCAGGAGGAGGGGGCGGGGCTTCCATGGTGACACACAGGTGGGCGGGGGGTGGTGGTGACAGGGGTAACCATGGTAACAGTGAGGAAGGGGGGGTTACTTTACTATCCTCTGGTATGGGACAGTTTTAACATCTGACACACACACACACACACACACACACACAGTTACTGAAAGGCAGCACACATACAGACACACACCATCACACACACACAGTAACACACAAACACTCTGTGGTTCAGAGCGACCTGTGTGAACACACCTGGACGTGACGACGTCAGCAGCCTGTCACCTGGTTACTGGTTCATCAGTGGTCAGACTGGTTTAAAACCAGTGGTCAGACTACATCCTGACCGACTGACGTTCTGCGTTAGAAACCACAGGATCAATTTAACACTGAACTGAATCCAGACCTGCAGCAGCAGGACCTGGTCTGCACGGTCTACCTCTGGAAACAGTTCAGTGATGAGCTCATATTTAAAAACTTAGTGTTTACTGCTTCATCTACGGTAGATTCATCAGTGATAATAAAATTCTAGTGTGAAACGATCAGAGTGAGTCACCGTCTGTACTAATGATTCAATTTATTCTATCTGAACGATGCGTTAGAAACTCTACAGTCAATCATCACTGTGAGGGATAAAAAGAGGTTTAAGGTGGAACTGGATTAAAAAATCACTCATCTTTAATTACATAGATATTGATAAATGAATCTAACTGATCTGCCTCTGTTTCCTGTCTGATCATCGAGCACCGTTACCACGGAGACAGCTGGACTACTTCCAACCTCACCTGCGTCACCTGAACTCTGTCTCTAGGCTCCGCCTCCTGCTGCAGCTGTCAGATCGTCACGTTCACCTGGTCACAAACAGTCCGACTCTGAAACACACACACACACACGTCTCTCTCTCTCTCACACTCACACACACTCTCTCTCTCACACACACACAGCTGCAGCTCTGCGTCTACTCGTCATCGTCTTCCTCATCGTCTTCGTCCTCCCCCTCATCATCGTCGTCGTCGTCTCCTCCCTGAGCTGAAGAGCCAGGGTTCCTGGCGTATGTGCCGCCGCCGCGGTACGCCACCATGTCCTGAGAGCCGGACAGAGGATGAGTTTCTCTCTTTAATGACTCGTCAGATTAAGCATATCACAGCAGATTAACATCTCTCTAATGTGAATCCTCACCCGGTCGTATTTCTCTCTTAGCTTCTGGGCCTTCTCCTCGTACGGCAGCTTCTCAGACTGGGACAGTTTGCTCCACATCTCCCCCAGTTTCTTGGCACAGTCACCTATAGACAGACCAGGGTACTGCTGCTTCACACTGGGACGGTACTCGCTGCAGAACACGAAGAACGCAGACCTGCAGGAGGGGGAGGGGGTCGGGTTAGTGTTCACTGTGGTTACAGTTTAACCAGGACACGGAGATGTTTAACAGAAACTAAAGCACAGGAAGGTTAATGTGGACATTTACTGTCTGATCCAAACCATCTCTGAGTTCAGCTGGAGGAGAAATAAAAACCACAGAGAATCAACGTAACTCTGATGGCGACAAACATCAGAGAAAACACAGGAGCATGATCTGTTTTCCACCTGGACAGGTAACAGGAAGTAACTGATTGTCATCAGACGGTTTATCATTAACAGGACAGGTCACAGCACTACAACACATCAAAGACAAACTGTGTCCCACAGTAACATCGTCTCTCCACATGACCAGTGGAAGCAGCTTCACCTGAGGGTCAGTGCTGCCCCCTGCTGTTTCCTACCAGCTGCAGACCGTGAGACACAGGTTTCAGACTGAGACTAACCCTGCTAGAACGTGTTTCTGTTGATCAGACAAACAGGACCCTGTGTGCAGACTTACGGGGGTCTCTTGGGAGCGTTGGGGTCTTTCCTCTTGCGACCCCTCTTTCCGAAGCCTTTGGGGGGCACGTAGTCTTTCATCTCCCTGTTGTAACGCACCTTGTCGGCTTTGGCCATGTCCTCGAAACACTTCTTATCACTGGGAGACAGAGCCTGGAGTCACAGACACAAAGAGACAAACGTCTGTGGGACACGAGACTAAACTACAGCTAAATCCAGCTTGGTTAGAATCAGTCATCTAGAAATAAAATAATCAGTAAGTAACACATCATATTCTACAATAACAGAACTAATCCGTCTGTTTATTACGTCGTCTATAAGAACTAAAGGAAACATCAGCTGTTTTCACTACATTTACTTCAATTCCCAGCTTAACAAAATGTTTTGTACTGTGAACACGTCACCTGCTCTCATCACTCTTCACCATCAGTGAGGCCGTAACAGTAAATCATGTTGAGTCACGTATTTTAACTGCACTGTACAAACTCTCACGTTCTCAGCAGAGATGTTATGGTGTGTATCTTCTGACACATCGTCTCTGATCACTGTAACACAACACAGACAGTGACAACTGAAGTGTGATTGCAGACCTCGGTATGATCAGCATCAGATATCTGCAGCATCAACTAAGTGCTGATTCAAACTCTCACTGACAACAGCTCAACGTTCCTGATAGTTTTCATCTGTGAACCTACTGTCTGTAGCACTTGTTATTTTAATACACACCATCTACAACACAACAGGAACTTTAACACAACTAATGTGTCAAGATTCAGAACATTCAGTGAACTGTCCATGATGCTGACAGTGTGTCAGTGTCAGACTCCTACATGACCACAAACACACATCCTGATCATTTATTCATGTCATAGTTATATTTTATAAAGGCCCTTGGCTGATGATGATGAAGGTTCTGCTGCCACCTAGTGACCAAACTAAAACATGATCATCACTGAAGCTGAATAGGAACCTTTATGAATAGTTATTATCAGTTATAAACAGGTTTTTATTTCTGAATCACACAGAATTAATCTAAATAAAATCATGATCCATGTCCATAGACACCAGTCTGTGTCAATCCTCTTCTTTCAGGGTGGACAAAATATCTGAAACAGCTTTATAATGTAAAGTAATGACAAAAGACATGAAGCGTATGAGTTGAGTCTGGTGGATTATTTCTGTTTCATGTCATCAATAAATAAATCATCATCGTGTCTGATAAAAACACAGCGAGCAGCAGTGGAAGGAAACCAGTCAACACATTTGTCTTAATCCATGACTTTGTTCATAGACTACTGTTATTAGAACTGATTTATTTTTCAGAGTTTTCAACATGTGCTTCAACAGTCTTTCCTGTCAGTGGATCCACAGAGACGACGTGGAACCATCTCAGGCTGGGAGGCACAAATTCTAGCTTGTTTACCTGGCTGCAAACCAGAAGGATGATTGCTTCAGAGTGAAGAGTGAACACGCTGTGTCTCGTCAGTTCACAAAGAGTTAATAAAGTGTTTCTAAGTTAAACTAACAGACAGACACTCAACAGTAAAACAACTAGTTAAGATTGAGTGAAACATGTGGTTCCAGTCGGTAGAACTGGATCTCAGTCTGTTAATACATCTCTACGGAGCCTTGATTAATGAAAATAAAGTCGACTTATGATCAGTGCTCTGATCTTCTGAGGAATCTGAGGAAACAAACTCATCTTTCAAATTAATAAACACATTCAGTTTTTATACAGTACTGTGACAAAGTCTTAGATTTCACCACTAAATTAGTTTTTCATGGCAGATATATTTATTTCTCAGTTCATTAGAACAACTAGAAACACGGGATGTGGTTTTCTTTTCACTATTAGTCACATTAGCCTGGAGAAGCTGTTTTTTTCCCTTCATATTTGTATTTGCACAGAGCTGTAAGTATAATAAAAACCTGTCTGTAAAGAGTCCACTGTGTGTGTGCGTGTCCTCCACCTCCTACCTTCCATCTCTCTGAGCACTTCTTGGAGAACTCGGCGAAGTTGACCGACTGCTCAGGGTTCTTCTTCCGGTGCTCCTCTCGACACGTCTGCACGAAGAAGGCGTACGCCGACGTCTTCCCCTTCGGCTTGTTGACGTCTTTACGCATCATACTGGCGGCCTGAGAACAGAGAGACGAGACTTTTGTTTCTGTCTTATTTGACCAATGACATTTAGTTCACAGACATAAAACAGATCATCAGACAACGTGACACAGAATACATACTTTCTATTGATCTTCTGAATGTCTTGATTGGTAGATTAATTGATTTCTCTACACACAAACTAATTCTTTAAATATATTCTACGGTTCTCCAGCAGCTTCTAAATTTTAACTTTATTATTAGACAATAAATCAGAATCAGTGAGTCTCTACAAATAAACGGAGATACGTTCTACTAGTCTTTTTAAATATAAACAGCTATAATATTGATTGATTACTGATAGAAACTAGTGTGTATAATTGTTGACTGCTACTTTTGACCCACTGAGCTGATTTTCAGTTAACTGTGTCAGTAATTGTTGATTTTCAAGGACAAATGATAAATTCTTACAGCTCCAGTTTCCTCCACGTGAGCTGCTTTTCTTGCTATAGAAAATTTATAACTGTAAATACAACTATATGTTTTAACTCATATATTAAGACTCGTTAATAAAGAGATCAAACATTAATTAAAAATGTAATTAGTGGTTATTCTAATTAACCTGCAGTGCCTAGCTAAAATGGTGAAGTGCACAAAGAGAAAGGACGTTCACGCAGTGGAAACATGCAGATGATGGATCATTAGTGAGGATAATTGGTGATTAAAGCCTGTTATGTTAAAAACTTTAATTCTCCCACTAAAAACTGATCAGATGAAGAATAAATCTGTGGCGTCAGAAAAATATGAGCATAATTATTATTAGTTCATATAATCCAGATCATTTCATGTGGGACTTTTTGATCAGTAATGAGGGGAGCTGTAAACAGATTTGGGTGGAATGACCCTTTAACCTATGTGTCTGGTTTTGTGGAAAATGTGAATTTAACCTTGTGAAATATTAAAATATGTTTGATTAAACCCACATGTCTTCATAAAGCTGGGCCGCTGCGTGTTTTTCCTGCAGAAAGTTGCGTGGTAATTGAGATTAACGGAGAAATAAGGGACCATCAGTCGTCTTTGTGAATAACAAAGAAACACTCAGGATCCATTTTCTCCACCGGGAGGCTAGGAGGCCCTCCGACCCGGGCTGGACCCTCTGTCGGTGCGTGACACCGCCGGGACGTCCCGCCTGAGCCGGGCTCCTGCTGCCCGGCTGTGAGTGGAAGTCTATGAGCCGTAGAGATGAACGAAAAGCGGAGCTAGCCGCGTCCTGCGCGGAGCCGAGCGGCTGCTGCAGTTAGCCTAGCCGTGCTAACAGGCTAGCTCCCTCAGAACAATGGGCCACCATTTGCTTCCCGCCCTCTGCGGAGCTAGCCGCCCCATCCCCCTCCGCTAGCAGCGGGCTAACAGCGGAGAAAAACTGAGGTTTAAACCGCGGAGACGGTGGAAACCACCGAGAGAGGCTCGGTGTTCATACGTGGATTTGATCTGTGACCGCGGCGCCGCTTTTATTCACCACAGCGCGGCTGCAATGGAAACACGGAGGCGGCACAGCAGCTACGCATTTTCAACGACAGGCTCCGGCTATGCTGCGGAGAGGTCAGCGTTGTATGGACGGGGCCAGGCTATTTCCTGGCATTCATGCCTCAAAATGGGCGTTTCGTGTTTACAACAACACGTCTCGATCAGTCCCACGAGTGCGCGCACACGACGGGCTCAGAGACGGGCGAACAAAGCCCCCGACCGCCGCTCCGTGACGGGGGAAGCGGCCATTTTATCCCCGTTTTCCAGCATCACTCACGGAGCTTTTCACAGGATCCCGCACGTCAGAGAAAAGACACCCGGCAAATCAAAGCCAGACCACCCCCCGTCAAATAAAACCCAGCTACGGCGGGTCCGGCAGCGAGAGGCCGGAGCGGGGTACTCACTCGTCAGGAGGGCCGGCTACAGGCTGAGGCAGACTTTGGACCGGGTTCGGGTTTTCGGGGTCTCGGGTTCTTGTTGTTGTTTGGTGGCTGAAGCAGCGACTGCAGCCGTTGGTTCACTTTCAAACTGGGTCGAGTTCGAGCGCGGCCCCGCCCCCCCGGAACGCCCCCGTTGGTCGTTTCTATTCAGAGGGCGGGGAGACGGACAGCCAACCTGGGCGGAGCTCGCCTCAGCGCCCTGCTCTGATTGGCTTAAGACGCTGTACATCAAACGTCGTTGTGGTCGCGGCTCCGCCCGCTCAGCAACGCAGGCAGGGCGGGAATATTACACTTACAACAAGGCGGGGCTAACGTGGATTCCTGCGTGTGACTGGTCAGAAGTGGTGTCTGTCAGGTGAGCGGACCAACCAGAGAAGAGGTGGAGGAGGGACGACAGCAGCAGATAGAGGGATGAAGAAGGACTGTTTGTGGTTATGTTGGATTTATTTATGTGTAAATAAAGTGGAAAAACGCTTCAGTCTGCAGCTAACACTCGATTAATCCGTTAATTAATCCGAAAATCCACGAGCAAACAGTCTGATAATTGTTCAATCAGTGCCATAAATGACCATTAATCACAAAATAATTTAGAGATGAAACAAAACAAAAAAAAGAAGAAGAAAAAGCAACATATTAAGACAGTGGAAGCAGACGCTATAATGCAGTGTTTTATAGTTCATTATTTGTATTTTATATAACATATGGGTAAGAATAATATACAGGTTTCTAACCCACATCAGTAAGACTGTAGAAAATACGTCAAAGTGAAAGGAACTTCTGAGGAGATTAATATTCACAAGGGTTTTACAGTCATATGCAAACATGCAGAGAGCTGCTTGAGCAGCAGGTTAATGCTGTAACAGGCTCCTGTGATCACTTCTTATATTTCAGAAGATAAATTATCATCTGACAACAAGGTGATTCATACGCAGGGGCTCATTTTGCTTCATTCTGATGTTGCACACTTGAATGTTTGTCAGTTATTGTGCAGGTCGCTCTTGTGAGATATAAATATCCTTCAAACGAAAATTCATAAGGAAGAGCTAACACCAGCTAACGTTAACATGACAACAGCTTGAGTTGCTATTTTAAAAGACACATAAACAGGAAATACATTCAAGTGTAATACAGATAAATCAGGTAGATGGATCATTTCAGCAGTGTAAATAAATCCCAACCTTTTATTCTGATTAATAGTCCTGACTCTAATTCCTAACCGTCTTCCATGATGTTGTGGGAACATTCAGAAATATACATGAACAAAGACAGATCTACAGCCTCAAATAGATTATTAGATACTGGATCAGGGTTTTACTTGAACCGCTTATACTGAGCACAAAGGATTTTCTGTTAGAGTGAAATTATCTAAATATCAGTGTTAACAAAGAGCATGTTACAGATAAACACAGAAATAAGTGGGGAGTGGTGAAGTTAGAAAAGAAGAGCGTAGCTGTTTATCATGGGAAACTAAGAAGAGAAAAGAGAAAGAAGAATGAGACATTAAAGGAAAAAAGTAAAGTCATTCAGAGACGTTTAGAGAACTGAAGATGGGTCAGCCTTTTAAACAATGATGCTAAACTGTTAAAGAACAGAACGGCTTCATGTGACACAGACATATAACATCAGGTTAATATTAGATTGAATTGATTATAGAGAAATTATCCTATAGACCTTATTGGATTCAATCGTTTCTACAATACTTCTGACAGTTAACTATGATTTTATTTTACTTTCTAAAGATGGTAACAGCTCATTAAACCTGCTCATGGTTTGTTTAAAATATTTAATATTTGTCAGGTAATAAAAATATTTTTTAATTGTATAAAGAACTGGGTGAAAAGTCAACTAACTCCTTTACTTCTACTTATAAGTTAAAGTATCTTTGACAGGTATTCAACATATGTCCTACTCCACTATGAGTGTGACTAAAATTAAAAGTGATAATATTCAGTTTTAAACTGCAGTGATGTTCTCAGTAAGTCTCACAACCTTATAATCTGTACATTTTGTTCCATGTTTATATCATCAGCAAACTGACTTCAGTTTTTATATGAATAACCACCAACAATAAAAAAGAGAGAGTGAGCATAGTATTTAGTATTTGTATTGGTATTAATATTTTCTAGTAATGGTTCTTTCTTTCTTTCTTTCTTTCTTTCTTTCTTTCTTTCTTTCTTTCTTTCTTTCTTTCTTTCTTTCTTTCTTTCTTTCTGTTTGAACAGAGAGCTGCTGTAACATGAAAAAATTATTTCCCTCTGGGATTAATAAAGTTGAATCTTGAATAACAGCTGTTTTGTTACTGTCCTTAAGGCCATTTTGTTTTTTTAAGAGACTGTAAAGGTTTAGGACCCTGTTTAGATTTAAATACAATTTTTGCGAGGAAGAAAAATTTACAAATTCCTCAGAGATAAAGTCTCAAAGTAAGTTTCTTTTTATTCAAATACACAAAGCCTGTATGTTTGTGATTAATATTGTTTTATTCAGGTTCAGGAAGTTTTATATAATATACTGCAGAATATTTATCTGGTGAAAAGTGTCCTAAAACATTATTTACTGAGATTAAAAACACAGACGTGTCTTTGTGAAATGAACGAGGAAGTCATTCTTCACCTGTTTTTCTTTCAGTGCATCTATTCCAGGATGTTCTGGACGAGATGTTTTATTCAGAGAAAGATGTAACACTTGGTCGTTTAACCTTTGAAATATGATGTACACAAGTAAAACTTTAATAATGAATTCAAATGTTCTAGCATTAATAAATGTGTGATGTTAACACTGTGATGGCAGCAGAACTGTGCCGTGTACAAAAATAAAGTTAATGAATAATAAATCTAATAATTTAAAGAAGGACCATCACTATAGGCTGGTTCCAGATGATGCACAGGTTCGTTCACCTGTAGCATCACCTGTATTCCCACACTGATTGTTTGATTTATTGACGTCCTTATTCACTGTGTACAGCAGAGAAATAGTTTCAGAGCACAGAGAAACATGTTTCCTCACGGTGCACAGAAACCTTCTTAAGAAGACGTTGATACTGATGAAGAAACACTGCTGCTGACACTTTGTTAAATGACGACATGAATCAACACTAAATGATCTGTTTTATGTTATAGCGCCTCCCAGTGGAACGATGCAGTTTTACAGTCACTGTTTCTGAACAACAGTGTGAATGTATGAAAAAAGCATCTAAACCTCATGGTGACATTTTTGACACGTTGGAGAGGATCAATCATCAGGTTTGTATTGATAACAGAAAAATGATGTAAGATGAAGTGATTCACAATACATCTGCAAAAACAATTATTTAAACAAGTCTAACAATTAAATGATGCAAAACACTAACTCTAACACTAATGTGTGTAGAAAGTAATAACACACATCAGCCATGAAATATGTTGGTAAGTGACAGAAGAAGCTGCAGGATGTGAAATCACATGAACATTAAACATCGTCATTTTCTCTTCACCTGAGTGTAGAGATCCTCTGGGTCGTCAGCAGTCAGTGTTTAGCTGTTTGCTGTCTTTGACATTTGGACCTGGGCGTACACCGTGTCCTGCTGATGTCCTCTGTCCTGCACTGAGACACAGGACGCTTCAGGTCTCAGCTTGGAGAAGCTGACCTCTCCATAATGGATGTTGTCTTCTTCTTCTTTTTTAATGGCTGCTCCTTCTCCTGTTTGACTCTGTGAGAAATAATATGAAATGTTGAGTATTTACAGACACGTCTCATTAGTTGAGTTGTTCTGACTGTAACAGTGAGTCTCACAGACAGTCTGAACATATGTAAATATTTAAAACAAAGGAGAGTTTAAAGTCTCCTCACCTGAGTCTGTTGTGATGTGTAGACTTAAAACACCTGGAAGAAAGATTTTAGGTTAAATACACAATGAGACAGTAAAGAGTCACAGAGATTACTGGACATACAGGTAAAATGTCTGCACCAGTAACTGAGTCAAGTCAACAATTGTGACCAAAATCCCATAAAACCATTACGTTCTAAAACCTCAGTGGCCCAAAAGACCCATCATCACCTCTCTCATCAACCAGTAGCACAGAACAAATCAAGCACCATTTCAGTCAGCAGAGGATCTCCACCAGGGTGTGCCCTGAGCCCCCTACTTTCTAAACGTTTGCAGTGAGAACCATTAGGCCATAATGTGGAAGTGGAAAGAACATTATTTCACCATAAACCAGTCACAAACAGGTGCTCCCCGCAAGATTTCTGATTTCCAGCTCTTTGAGGGCTGTTTTGAATCAATACAAGGAATTTAAACCCTTCAGTGATTTGTGGCAATGCATCACAGTAGGGTCTCGATAGATAGATTTTTAAGAAGAGCAAAGATTCAAATCAGATCCATTGTTTCTCTTTTGTGTTATGAGACATAATAAACCTAATTATGTAAAAAGCAGGAGTGTCAAACTTTTTTTAAAGACTGATAGGTGTGATGATGTGAAGATTCCTGTGTGTCTCCGAAAACAAATGCAGTATTTTAAAACAAAGGTTTTATAATTGGGATAATTATTGTTTTTAAATGTCAATGAAGCCACATGAGAATGATCAAATGAAAAAAATAAAATGTAACCATGCTATGGCCAAGACTGGTTGTGAACACAGGACTCCATAATAACTGAGCTATTAAAGACAGTGTGTGTTACTGAACATGCCTGGTGTAGAGCAAATCAAAGTTAAGCTGTTTCTGCAATGATATTAAAACACTACCCAATGTTTTTTCTAGGAGTTTCTTTCAACATTACAGAGCAAATATAACCTGAGAGATATTTGAATTACATGTAATTCTAAATATTTTTAGACTAAACAGGCAGCTCGGGGGCCCCCTAGTCTGCATAGCACAAGATACAGTACTGTTTCTGATAGACAACTCAAAAGAAAAATCAGGAGTTGTCCAAGACTCAAGGACCACTCGTGGAGTGGAATTAGCAGGTACAGTTGTTTCAAAGAAAACAATAAGTAACATACTCAACAGCCATGTTTACCACACAACACTCCACTGATGAAGAAAAAAACATGTTGAAGCTTTGTTAAAATTTGCTGCAAAGCCTTTGGACAAGCCAGTTCAACAGGAGAATATAGTCTTGTGAGATGGATTTTGGATGAGAAATGACGTTTGGAGGTGGGAACAGCATGGTGTGGGTTTGTTTTTAGGTACATACAGGCAAACTTCATATAATTGAAGGAAGGATGAATGGGCAAATGTGCAGGGAAAAACTCTGGAAAGAACTGAAGATCCGAGTTCATAGAAGACACTTCACACCTGAGCAGCTCAGTATTAAATAAAAGTCCGTAAGGGTGTTCAATACTTATTCCGTGTCATTCCACATATCACACAAAACGTTATTTATTAGTTAAATTTGTTAGTCTTTTTTGTTTTGATTTATTTTTCCTCCACATTTTTTAAAAGTAGTCATGGCTACAGTTGGGCCAACGATCTGGTTAATTATTAACAGCAGCCTGATAAAGGTATTCAGGTACTGTACAACAATGAAGTATGGTAAACTGGCTAACTATCACCCTATTCCAAAACTCCCATTTCTGTCTAGTTCTTAAGAAAATAGTTTATTCACAACTCCTGTCCTATTTAGACAAAAAATAAATAATGGAAAATTTTCAGTCTGGTTTTAAGGCTAATCGCAGCACAGAATCTGCTTTATTTAAAGTCTCAAACAGTCTACTACTGTCACTATACCTAGGAAATAATAATAAAGTACATAACACTATTGCTAACACAATCTAAACGCCGCCTTTAATACTGTGGATCATGCTATCCTTTTCAATAGTTTGCACCACCTGGTAGGAATCCAGGGCACTGCTTTGGTTTGGTTTGCCTCTTACTTAAGAGATTTTCCATTTTCCTCATCTGCCCCTCTTAACAGTGGAGTTCCTCAAGGCTCAATTTTAGGGTTATATTTTATTTACCATATTTTTTTACATGCTTCCACTTGGCTCTATTTTTTGAAAATACAAATACAATTTCACTGTTATGCTGATGATATGCAGCTGTATCTCCCTCTGAACCCAGGAAACTCTGATTCAGTAAAGTCAGTTATAGCATGTCTCCATGATATGTTTTCTCCATGATATAACATCTGCTTTTAATTGCTGTTATTCATTTAAGGTCTGCTTGTACACTGTACATTTCATCTGGATCATTCACACCTCCTCACACTTGCGTACATATGTCTGTACATCTTTTAAGATTTTGGTTGCTTATGTATAACGGGTTACTTTGTGTATATAGACACCTAACTACTTGTTCTCCTATATTCCTTTTGAGCTCTGTAACATTTAAATTTCTTATTCGTGGGATAATAAAGGTTTATTATTCTATTCTATATTAAATGCTGGATGGCAAACAATTTTCTACAGTTAACTGATGAAAAGGCAGAGGTTATTCTTTTTGGTTTACCAAGTGTCACTGTCAGTCACTTTGGAGCTCTGTCACTACATATTCATGAGCAGGTCATGAATCTTTGGGTTATTTTTGTAGCTGGTGCAAAATGCTGCAGCTAGAGTTATAACAGGAACAAAGAAAAAGTTCTAACGTCTCTGCACTGGCTCCCAGTTAAATATCGCATCGAGTTTAAGATTTTTTTATTTTTTTTAAAGCTCTTTTAGGGTTTAGCTCCCCAGTACATTTTATAACTAATTTCCCCCTATTAATAGAACAAGGTGTCTGCAAAAAAATACTTTGAACTCCTTCCAGACGAGTTAGAAAGGGTGACCGTGAGCTCTGGAACAGTCTTCCTATCTCGGTCAAAGACTCCTAAGTCTAAATTAAAAACTAATTTATTCTCTAAAGCATTTGGGTTTTCTTAACTGTTCTTAAGTTTTTAATTGAATTTTATCAAAGTGTTTAATGTTTGTTTATTCATCTGTTTTTTAATTTATATATGTTGTATTTTTATTTTATAGAAATGTATTTGTTGGATTTTATTTAATCAGTTTATGTGATATTGCTGTAGCCTTGGAAAATCATTCAGCACTTTAGTCGACTTCAGTTGTTTTTAATGTGCTTTTCAAATAAAGTTGATTTGATTTGATTTGTATGTGTGTATTACTGCTGTGAATTTCATGTTAGAAATATATTTACTGAAAAAAACACTGAGGTGTTCAATGCTTTCAGTGCTTTCTGCTTTTTATTGTAATTTTTGTTCATCAATGCATTTGCACCACACACACAGAGTAAAGCAGATGAAGACGATGATACAGATGATTCCTCCAAGAACCGGTTCGCACCGTAGAACAAAAGGTTCTCCTGATAGAAAAACGAGATCACTATAAAACACCAGGTGACTAAAGAAATGTAATTTAATATGAAGATATGTAGTCATGAAGGTCACATTTATTTAGTCACATTCAGTTCACTGTTATCTACAGACTCATAGAGAAACAAAAACCAAAGAGCAGAGAAGATTCACATAAGTGAATTCAGTAAGAAACATTATTCACTGTGTTTACCTCCTATAATCAGCTGGATCTGTGGTGACGTCTGATGACCAAGATCATTAGAGGCCACACAGTAATAAACTCCTCCATCTGTTACATTCAACCTGTAGACCTGTAACCTGTCTCCTTCAGATACTTTAGAGATGTTTCTATCTGTGCTGATCTTGAACCAGGTGAAGCTGCTGACAGGAGGCTTGG
>JAUYWH010000088.1:0-13902 GCA_034779795.1 Ctenopoma multispine
CTCATGTTGACCTGGATATTCTTCACCAGAACTTCCATAGACTGAAGGTAAGTTGATGACATGGTATATAGAGTAGATGTGTTGACCGCATTCCAGGTCTTGTTCAACAAATTGCTTGCGCCATTAATAAAATCCTGAAACAGAAATAAAATGAATTTGCAAATCAGTGCTAAGGCACATTTATTCTTATATGTCTCAGTTATTATTATTTGGATCCCTGCAAACATAATCACGGTGGAACAGCTAATTGTACTTTTAAAAACTTTCAGTAGTTTCATGGAGCCAAGACGATTTTGCCCCAACCAGCCAGCTGTTGTGGAAGAACCACATCATGACAGAAGGGAGCTATCAAAACAGGGCGACATGACGGTTATTACTGTAGCCTCACATCTAGAAGAACCTAGGTTGAAATCCACTGGTCATCCAGGTGCCTTTCTGTTCAAACTTTGTTGTAAGCATTAATTCATTCTAAACATAGATATGGGGATTAGCTGATTGTATCAAAAAATATGTATTACTGGTGTGATACCAAGAAAGTATATCCATAACAACAGTTTACAGTATAAGCATTAATAACAGTAGTGGCTTACAGGCAAGACTTCCTCTTGCAAGACGACATTGTTTGATGCACTGGCCATATAATTTAGGATGTTAAGGGATGCGGTAATGTCAGCAATATTGTTACTGGAGGGGGTTGTAGAGCTGTTCTTAAGTTCTTGAAATATGTTCATGGCCTTCTCCTGTGTAGCCCCCAGTCCCTTCAGGAAGTTCTAGAAAAGAAACACATTATCTACATACATCTACATCTATCGTCAACACATCATCTAATACAACATCTAATAGTTTAGTAAAGCACAGTATCTTAACTCTTGTGTCTTATATGTATTTTAAACTTTTGTGATCCTGGAATTATACAATTTTGATCTGAGTAGTTTTGGGGTTGATATGTTGATATGGGGTTTCACTGTTTTATTGGTCATAAACAGGGATTCTTCAGGGACCTTCTGCCATTTCATTTGAATTCTGATTGTGAACTTAAACAAGTAGTGCTGATTGCACCATGCATGTCATTAAGTTCATTGAACCAAGAAATATTCCCTGCTTTAAAAATGTGAGCTAACTGAACATAGGCTAAATACAGTGGTAAGTTCAAATGTGAAACTAATTTTAAATGTAAAACTAATTTCTAAACTTGATAAAATATGTTACCGTGTTAATGTACAGCACATTTACACTACTTTACAAAACCATAATGCAATGTGCTAATTATTAGATGCCATCATTACTGTTGACAGCAACTTTTAGTGATGATGCGAAATTCAGATTTCCATCGTCATTCCAATATTACGCCCGCCTTTTTTCCATGCAAGTTTATTTTTTTTGTTGTGAAAGAAAATTACCTTTCTTTTCACTTGTCAGACACAAAAAATGTAAGACAAAGTGGATAGTTTTTTTTTCTGAGACAGAAACAACCTGTTCACAGAAACTCACAGACAGCTGCTCACAGTCTGCAGAATTTTTCTTCAAAATGTTACTAAGTCTGCTTCAGCGGTATTGTAGATGTAGCAGTAACAGTACTCATGCTGTATTTTCATTTACTGTATTCTAATGAGTGAAAGACGAGAGAGGTTAGCAATTAGCTAGACAGCTGAGTCATATTTGATTGTTCATTCCAAGAACTGGTGAAATTGTCACAGATACTAGTTGTTGACTGGAACAGTCGATGTCACTAACAGCAGCATGAGCTTTGTAATCAACATCTGCAAACTAGCAGTCCTGAATCTTTTCACCTAGTTCAAAATAAATCCATAAATTTCTAACTGTGAATGATCTTGTGATCTAATTTACAGTCTGTTCAGTCAGTGAGCGAAGAGGTGACTTGGTAAAGAGGCAGAACTTGATTGGTTGATTGTTTACATTCTGAGAGTTTGTTCTTTACATTTAGATCTTTGTAGTTAGAGAATGGCTTTTTTCAGATCTTTTCAAGTTTTCAAAATTGCAGGGCAAGTATTGTACAAAAACGTAATAAACCTACACCTAATAACTTTGAACTTTGCCATGTAAATGATTAGTTTCTTAATGAAAAGTTCAGCTAGGACCTTATAATTCTAAGGTCACATGGTTCTGTCTGCTATAAGGTCATACTCACATCTGCATCATTTAAAAGTGAGTTCAGCTGCTGGCTGATGCAGTAGTAGTAGACCGGCTGCCAGGCAGGGCCGATACAAGTGCGCGACTTAAAGCCAACTCTGCCATCTGCACATGTCCGATTAATTACTGTGGCTCCAGCTGGAGTTTTTGGCCAAATGTCTCCATCTGTCACATTCTCATTGCAAACTATGCTCCCCGCTTGTGGAAAGATGTAGGCAATCGTTAGTTGAAGAAAAAAACAAAACATTTAATTATTTTAGACACATTTTTAAAGAATCAGGTACCATAAATGATTGGGATATCCACTTGTGCATTTTTTTGTTGCCCTTTTGTGTTTTGAAAAGTCACATTAAGATTTTGTGTCAGGTTCCTCTGGCAGCTGATGGAAGCGTTGAATGTATAGACCAGGGAACCATTATAAGCTGTAATTAAAGAAACGTTTTAGTTTATGTTTGTTGGCAGTTTGAAGGAGTGTTACAAATTTAAATTTGCATTGGTTTTATCAATTAGAGTAGGACAGAGAAATTTTAGAGATACTGCAAGTGCTGTTGTGTCTTACATGTGTTGATTTGAAGCTTGTTGACTGTACCATTGTAGCTCCACCAAACCTGATAATTCTCTGACGTTTGTTTGATGGTGGTAAGGATGTTAATTGTAACATTGCTGGTCTGCAGTTGGCAGTTGGCTATGAGAGGATTGGTCACTATGGTGATCACATCGGGGAGGAGTGCCACATTCAGCGGTGCCGAGGCCGTGTGTCTCACTGATCCAGTGGTAAAGCCACACTCATACATACCTGAAAAAAAACAGTGAAATGACTTAATTCTCTAACAGGTGACTCAGCTCATAACTCAGTTGCTCATCAGTCACTCAATACATTTTTATTCATAACCATATTTCTAATCTCATATCTATTTTAGTACACACATGTTCATATCAAATACATTAATTAAACATTCACAGGGTAGGTTGGGAAAAGTTTGTGAACCTCCTAGGCTGATGACATCAACAAAATGTATTCAGAGTCACGGTTCAGCAAACCTGGAGTCCAGTCGATGTAACCAGATTAGAGATGTGGGGTAGATCTACTTAACTTAAGCTGTTATACACAGCACAGAATCATTGTTGAGATAAAAGCAAGAATTTCAGAGCAACAATCATAGGCTTAAAGGAGTTACCAGAGCTGGTTAGCATCTCTGATCATGACTACACTTCATGACTGAACGAATGTATCTTTTCTCTCTGCTTTTTATATTTAACCAAAAAATCATCAGTGCAACCTGTCTGTACTGTCTATACTTGCCACTCCAGTCGTCTGTCACCTTCTGGAGTGTAATCGCAATACATGAATTGTATTGCGGTGTGATACAGTTGTCGTTCAGTTTGACCACATTGCCATTGTTGAGTTCAAAGCGCTGATTCATCTGGGTCAGGTTCCAGCCAGCACTGTCTGTCGCCTCTTCAAAAGTACATTTCAATGTTGGACTGGACTCATAGCACACTGTGGTGTTTGGGTACAGTATTGTGACCATTCCTGTATGATGAAGGCAATATTAAAGGGTAGTCATATAGTAACAATGATTAAGGTAGCTAGAGGAGATAAACATGTTTAATGACTGTTTAAGTAAACTGCTGTGACTTTAGTGCAGCAAAATGACACATTTAGATATGTGCATCACTGGATGTTTGGGAATGATTTAGGTATTTGACCACAATCTCTGACATTTCTTAGCTCCCGAGTTTAGAAATTTCAGAGATTAAAATGAGCTGCAAACATCATTCTGATACTTTCATCCATCATAGGTTTTTGTATTTTGACTGTTGTGGGACATGATGAACATCTTAGCTTCAAAAGAAAACTATATAACTAATTAGAAAAACGACTAATTTGTACAATATGCAACATCTTTAAGTCAAGTCAGATACATGTGTTTGGGATTTCAAGTCTGATATCAGCAACTCCACTTAGTAAATTAGTAAACTAATACTGAATACACCAAAGACAAACTGTTTACAACTTTGATTTAAGATGGCTTACTGCCTCAGTTAACTGTTACAAGCATGTTTCGTTGAGTACTCCTACTGTACTAGTTTAGCTTTTTACTACAGCAAAAAGCAAGGAAGTGGTTATTATATCATATATAAATTATATCACGCTTCCAAAAAAATTCAGAACAATTCTGATTCTCATGTATCATGGCCACATGTAGAAATATACTTAAAAAATACTGTAAACCATAAACTACAGAGAGCATGCATTACACAGCTAAGCTAAATAATTACAGACATTATCAAATTAATCACAAAACAGCAACACTCATTTACTGACCTAAAGTGTTGACCCAAATTGCAGCCGGCAGATTGGTTTGCAGGGTTTTCACTTTGTCTTGAAGTCTTTTAGTATCCAATGTGACACTAACAGCTGCCGTAAAGTCAGCAGCGACGGTGTCCCTTTAAGATTTGGAGATCATCATCGAGGGATAACGTAGAACATATTAATTTGGTTAAAGACATAGACATCTGCTTGCATTATATCAGCGTTTTATTTCACTGAAAACATTATTTGAAAACAAAATCTCTGTTGTGAGATGACTTTTAATTTTTCCTTGATGAGTAGTGCTCTGCTCAACTTCTTTACTGTACATAGATGGTATCAGTTCAAGGAGATGGTGTCGCAACATATCTGAAATTAACCCCAATCTGCATGTAGGCTCTATCTTATGTTGCCATAATGACATTGCAAAGTATAATACCTCTGTGTTACGTTCACGTACTGGAAGCCGTTAAGTCCTTGAAGCACATTTTGCAGCTTTGGCAAAAAAAGAACATTATATCATTTATAGTTATTACACTGGTAAACAGCTTAAGGAAGATTTGAGTGTTCAGTAATGATGAGAGTCAGACATACCTGTAATTGTTTCATTGAATTCCAAGTGCCTGAACTGAGTTTAACTGATCCGTTGATTTGAACTGTGTGATCACATTATCAACATTATCATTAACTGCAGTTCTGACATAAATAATTATGTTTGTTCATACAAGGGAAAAGTAAAGAACATGAATAGCATGTAACAACACAATGTTATGCAGAAATAAAAAACTTATTATACCTGTTTTACCATTATGTCGGGATAATTTGCAGTAAATCACAGAAAATATTAGAACAAATGGAAAATGAGGAAATTGAAACTGTTACCGTTGACTTTGGGCACACAGAGTGGTGTGATGTAGGAAACATTTGCTGTGCAAGTAGTTTCAGTGCAACAGTTGTGATTGTAGCACACGTCATTGCTCCAAGTGTAGCCAGTGGAGCAGTTGCAGTTAGTGTCATTTCCAGTAATAAGACACTCTAGAGAGAAAAGCACAATCCTCAAAGTCTCAGACAACTTGGTTCTAACTTTTAATTCATTAATTATCAATAACATTAAACATATTACTAATGATTATTTTTAACATTCAAAAACACAGTTAATCTGTTTTGTCACTATACTGTGCAGGTTCCATTTCACTTTAGTACAAAGGAAATGTAGCTATAAGCTAGTGTTAAGATTTTTGTTGACATTATTTGTTATTTGTGCACTCATTCACCTATTCGCACACACTGAGCTGCTATGCAACTTGACCTAATACACCGCCCCCGGCGTATTAGGTCAAGTTGGGGTCATTTAGACATATGACAGGAGGAGCTGGGAATCGAACCACCGATCCTACAATTGGCAGGCAACTGCTCTACTTCCTGAGCCACAGCCACCTCAATAATATACATGTACATTAAGACACATTTGTGGAGACAGAGATGTGTATTCCAGGTCTGTGTCTAAGTTATTATCATCAGTTATTAGCATCGTCGTGTCAGGATAGACCACTGCTCTATCCTCCCACCTCCCTTCTCTCAGTTATGAGACCTGTTTGTGTACTTTTGCAGTGGTTATTAAGACAGTGCGTGAATAGGAGCAGACAGAGAAAATCCCAGGGTAAAAGGAGGCAACATAAATAACCAGATGGTAATGGTTAAACTGAGTTATTTATTGCAAATGCAGACTATAGGGAAAAACTAAGGCTGACAGGTGCTACTCATAACAAAATAACTGCCACTAAAAGAGGACTCCTAATATACGTACAAGTTAGAAAGCCAAATAGAAAGTAGCACCTCTAAACCTAGTGACACCAGACCAAACAACTGTGTCTCTCAAAAATTACGCTTGTATACAACTGAACTGCAATTTTAATTATATTTTTGTGGTGAACATAATGTTGTACTGAACCATATTTTTGTGATGTGATACATTTATTAACGCAAAGCCAGTTACAAGTAGGGTAGAGTTTGAGACCAAAGTTCCACATAACATTGGGATTAGGCAAGAAAAGCAGACATTGTCTGTGAGACAATTATGTTGGAGAAGTCATGTCAGACTGCAGGCTGCAGGTAAGAGGTCAGAAAAAGGTCTATATGTAGGTGGAACAAAACTTTAGTGGCTGTTAATTTTTTTTTGCAAAAGGTGAATTACAAATATATTGAAGAGACATTATTGGTGAGACTCATTCAGCTAATTACTCTGTCTGCCCACCCAAATCATAGTAATAACCAGAGTAAAAAGAAAGTGCTCCACATGGTACCTGCTACCAGTTCATTTTGTAACAGCGTCACTGTGTAGATAATTCCATCTGTACTGTTCACTTGCAGGCTTGTTGTTGTACTTAGAATTGACAGGATGTCCTGAGAATTTACTCTGGCATTAGTCTCCACCATCAGCTCAGAAATGTAGACATCTCCTAAAACGACAGGATATTGCATGTGTTAGTCTTTAATATTTTTATCAAGTTATTTGTGCGGAAAAATGTCTGCATATAAGAGCATGTTGATTGCAGCTGATGAAAGGAGATCAATTATAAACATACAATTTACTTACATACTATTTGGGAATTCTATGATTTCATAAAATGGAAATTGTAATCGGTGGCTAATGGCCCTGTCATGTCAAAATTTGCTGAGGTATTTTACTAACACATCATTTGTGACTGTTTAGCCAAGTGACTCACCTGCTACCATGTCCTGCAATGGCAAAAACATGCAAAGAACGGAATTAGTCATTCGGTCATATTTGTAATTTGGATATATGTCAAATCTTAATATACTTATTTTACCTTTATATTTTGATTAATAAACGGCTAAAACATCATCCACTTTTTTATAGTATAACACACACACACACACACACACACACACACACACACACACACACACACACACACACACATACACTATAACACAGTATGAGAAGCATATTTACCTGAGAGGAGATAAACAAAACTCCCATTAGAAATAGGAGAACTCTGGGACACATTGCGTCTCTGTGAAGAGCAAAATATGAAACATTAGTATAGTAGTAATATAGTAGTAAACAAGTATTAGCACCAATTACTGAACAATAACTGAAAATGTACAAACCGGGTTTCCAAAAAAGTTCTGTTGCATGTAAATGCAAAAACATAATGATTTTTTTCCTATTTGTTTTATAACCTACCTGTGGTGTTAGAGTCATTTCTAGGCCCCAAAATTAATCTCTTATTAGACTCTTAAAAATGGAAAAGGTTGGAAAAAAGGAGCTGAGCCACAAAAGCTGTAAAGTGATTAAAAGGCTGAAATGTGGAGGAATAAAGGATGCATTTCACCTGCTAAAGAATAAACTGAAAAGAGAAACTCCCCAAAACTAACAGCTGAACGATATAAAAAACAAAAAACAAATTAATTTTATGTCAGTCAGTGAATATAGATATTGTAAAACAAGGGCTATAAAGCGAATATTCATTTTAATTTATTTAAAACAGTCTGACCCATTACATTTGCTCACTTAAAATTTGTCTAATTGGATTTTGCTCTGTTCTGTTAATAGCATAAAATTGAAGTATAGAAATTGTGATCTTTTTTAAAATTAATTCATTAATCTTTAATCTAGATTTAATATTCATTGTAGCGCAAACACAAATGTATTTGCCTTGCCATCCAAAACCTGGAGGAAACTCTATGTGTGTAATTACGTGTATATAGATTTACTGTGTTATCCCATCAGTGGGTACTTATTCTGTGACCACACTGAACACATAAGTTGAATATTTAAAAATGCAATCAATACCAGATACCTCAAAGTTGACGTGCACCAAAAACGGAATTGTCTTATCTTTTGGTTAACAGACTTTGCTAGCCTTTTGTTGTCGGCATCATCATCTCATTTTGCAACCAGGAAGTAAACAGCTGTGGAACTACTGTGGAACCATTAGGATACAAACACTGACTCTGTTATGATGAATGTTATCCTACAGATAGATGCATTGGAAAGCTTATATTTGAGTTGATGTTGTTTGCATCACTTTGCATTTTGAAGTATGAATACCAATAAGATGTTTTTACTGTTACAGTGTGCTGTTTATTCTTGCTCACGTCAGAACTCCCTCTAGTATAAATATAATGCATTATCATATTTTCATGCTAGATAAAGATAATCCATCTAAACAAATATTGTGAACCTTCACTAGCTGAAATGACTCCCTTCTGCAGTACTATCATCAACAGAACAGTTCTGGTAATTATAGATTGCTTAGATACTTGGCAAGCATTTAGGACCAGCTCATTGAAGAACAGCTTCAACTCCGAGGTGTTGGTTGGCTTCCTTGGATGAACTACCAGCTCCTGGTGAAATCTGGGAGGCAGGGCCAGTAACTGTACTTTAGAAACACTCTTCTGAAGCCCTGGCTTCAAAAAAGTTGCAGAAAGGTACAGAGAGAAACACAGAGGAAGAATTTCCACTTTAAATGCCATGACAAAAAAATATATAGCACAGAGCCCGGGAGGGAACATGGGAGAAAAGAAACAAAAAACTTTACTATACTACAGGTTTTTACTGTAGAGTACTTCCTTTCAATTAGTTACCATAGATACGACAACAGTAGAGTGTATACAACTGTATTTGCAGAGTTTTATTTTGAACTTGGCATAAAATATAAAGACATCTGTAAATCTGTGTTTGGCAGTAAACATGGTTTACATTTAAGTGAGAAACAGCACTTAACTTAGCACAAAGGACTACTCTCGTCGGAAAACGTACTGTGAACTGGCGGACATGGTGGAATTCATTAGTACCTTATCGTCGGTACTCAAATACACTTTTACACTGCTTCTCACTCAACCACACACACACACACACACACACACACACACACACCAATGGCAGAGCTGATATGCAGCTGACCTGACACACTGGGGACAACTTGGGGTTCTGTGTCTTGACCAACCCCACCTCGACATATGACAGTTGGAGCCAGGAATCACCCACTCTGGGCAGCTTCTTTGATACTTATGGCTGTATGCTAAATGACGACAGAATCCCAGAGGACTGTTACTGAGACAGGCAAGACATCTCAGACGACGAAGTTACGAAATTTTTCTACCACATCATGCCATTGTTGTCATATACTGTATATGCTAACCAATTAACCTGAAAGTACAATAAAAACGTTTGTGAGATCTCGCAAAAAAATGTCCTCTCCCGGGATCCATATTATTGTTACTATAGTGATAGTGTGAAATAAAACGACAGCTGTCAAGTAAATTTTGCTGTTGCTGCTGAGCAGTTATAGAAAAAGTACTTAAATGAGAGTATGATTACCATACTGTAGAAATGCTTTTCACAATATTACCTTCTGAACTGTAGTGACATGACATAAAATAGAAATAAAGTAAAGTACCTCATAATTGTACAACACTGGCACAATAAACAGAATTTATGTATTTTATAACAGAAAAGTATTTTCAAACCCCCATTCAGAACCATTTCCCCAGTTAATGTAAAGAGGATGACTTAGTTGAAGATAACTGTTACATCAGGTCAGGCGTGCTTTTATATGTCTTTTAAGACACCGCGTAAACTAGCACATTATTGTATCAGGGTAATAACTACTATGTACATCCAGCTTCTGTTATCTCTTTTGTAAATATTGAAGTACATAAAGAAAAAGTTCTTACCTTAGATGTGACAATAACGTCACTGCGCTCAACACTGATCAACAAGGTGTGTCTGTGTGTGTGTGCCTGTGTGTCAGGGTTGTTACAGGGCATGGCGTTGTCACTTTTTTATTTAAAACCTATTTGCATTAATGCCATGTATCCAGCAGTCTAATGTATTTCCATGGATTTTTGATGACACAACAGATGTATATGTCCTGAAATCACTTCTGCTTTGCTGTCTTTGCTCCTGAATATCCTCATGCTGCGTTCTTCCACTTTCATAAAACTTGCTCTGTAGACTAAACACCTTATAGTAAACGCTGGACTTGCTCAATGAGCCGTGATGTAAAGTAACAAAAAACATTTACTCAAATACCTAAACATTTATTTTAATCGAGTTCCCAGTTCATTTGCAAATGGAAATTTTAAAATCCAGTAATGAGGATGTAAATACAGGTATTCATCCAAATCATTCACCTGCCATTTTCAATATTACATTTACCGTACATTTTAATACTTCAACAGTAAAAATAAGAATAGAGTATGATAGTATAACAATGTATAATCATTTACAATGTAACACTGACAGACTTCTGTAGTAAGTACTTTTATACTATGTTTGATACAATTTTTACACATGCATCCAAATATTAAAGTTAGTCATGTAATTTCTTGAAGTTGGGTGCCCATGTTGCACATAGTCAGAGGCTCAAAGGCTGAGGTCTGTTTGCATGCTGACTGGCAGTGACACTTCCAGGTTTCGGTCTGGTGAAATTGCTTTTTAAGAGAGCCTCTGGGTAACCTTGACTTGGACGACTGAGAATCTTCACAGACATACTGTGTGTAGTTTGTTGTTAGTGTTCTGAATGGTGCTCTGATAAAATGTATTGAGCAAGTCAGTCAACACTGCCTGTCACTTTGTGGGAGACTTGTTTTACATATTCCAAAAGCCTGTGTTCCTATTTGTCACTTCCACTGGACTGCTTTGTTTATCCATTCAAACCATAAAAAACAAAGTAACTGTAATCAACAAAACATACTGCACATTAACATACGTACATACAGTAATTCAACTCTTTCCAAAACACTGGCACATATAGTGGCAAGTGATAAGAATAGATTTGTGTAATTGCCTCATTCCATTCCTCAAAGGACACACAGACACACACATACATTTGTTTCTTTACACTTAAGAAGAATCTATACTCTAGACTTTATATAATCCATGGCCCACTCTTGACGATCTCGACGATGTTGATGCAAGATTTTTGAACAGTGTCATTATGTACTCATACATGGTAGAATAGAGACAGAGAAAACTACAGAGAGCTAACCACTACTACTCTCATTTGTATCAATATGATCTCCTCACCTTTTCACTGACCTAAAGTGTTGACCTAAACTGCAGCTGTGAGACTGGTTTCTAGGTTAGTCACTATATTCCTTGAAGTCTAGAAATCACACCTTTGACTTTGGCCATTCATTCTGGCAACGTGTTAAAGTCTCCCTGGAGATGACACTGAACCTTTGGCACCTTGGCTGACTGTCCACATGCATTTCCTCATAAGAACTATATAAAAAAACTTTATTTTACATTTATCATGAAAAAACCCTTAAATGGCAAAAACGTTAAGGATGACAAGTTATATTGCACATCTATCTATTCAAATTCCTAACTGCTTTTTGTCTCAAGGGACATGGGAGTGCCGGAGCCAATCCCAGCTGTCACTGGGTCAGAGGCAGGGTACACCCTGGACAGGTTGCGAGCCTATCACAACGCTGACAAACAGAAATTAGACTGTGCTCAATAGTTATGTGGTGCACATCAGAATCATAATAAATGAACATATCAGTCAGAAATATTTTGTTTGGATAGTGTGCGTTTGTGAGTGGTTGTTCTTAGGAGTTACAGAGCGTCGTGACTTTTGGCGAAAACTATTTGCATTGATGTCATGTATACAGCTTGACTGAGCAGCACGTGCACAGTCTATCAGCTTCCCATGGATATTTGTTCACACAACAGATGGATGTGTCATAAAACCAATTCTGTTTAGCCTCCTAAGCCCTCATGCTGCAAATCCTCCACTGTCATAAAGCTGGTCACTTACTTGCCCTGTAGTACACAATGTATTTGGCTGTGACCACGACCACGGAACAGAAGTGGGGTCACAAATAAATCCTCAGAAATTGGTGCAACATAGAAAGACCAAAATCTGACTCAAGAAAGTAACTGAGTACATTTATTGAAATACCTAAACACAAATTTGAAGTAGTTAGGTACTGTAGTTTCCAGTAACTTTGCAAATAAAGACTTTTAAAGAATTTAGCAGTAGTTTAAGTGTTTGTACAGATAAGTTTTTTCAGTTGTGCAGGAAAATTAACATTGCTCACGTTTCCCAAAGACAAAACCATAAATGGAACATTTTAGCTGGTCTTTTGTGCCTACTGTCATATGACTGTACAACAGGATCTGTGCACCATCTCAAAAATAATATGCACATGCATCCTTAGGGGTTAATTAAAGTTTTATCTTATAAAACAACAATGAATACAGTTACGGGTCAGCAATAGATTTAAGTGATGTTTTTATCTGTTCACAGCACTTCATGGACGACAAAACTAGGTTGTTACCGATGATGTGCTGTTCTACCATAGTTTGGCACACCTTTTCAGACAGATTTCCACAAACTGGGCAATCAGAACAGAGTGACATGGGGAGAAGTAAAGTCTCCCCATAGATAAATCCACTTTTGATGAGACCAAGACAGCTATAAGCTGAGGTTAGTTGAATTTGAGCAAGTTCAAGTGTAAATGAGATCTAATATATAATATTCAGAGTCAATTTACTTGCTTGTACTTGCTAATTTTTGTGATGCTAGAGATATTACATCCATGATTGCACTATAGTTCATTTTACCTGCATGTGCAGTGTAAGATTAAAGTAAAATATAATTCTAACCACAACTGAGTCCTGATAAGAGTATTTGGTGAGTCCAGTGGCCAGGTCAGAGATGTGTCCAAGTCAAATACCATATTTTTATGTTATTTGATTTTAAGAACAGACTCTAAATACAGATCATGTTTTGTAATGATTCTTGTACACTTTCAGCTCTGTCTGATATTTTAACTGTGAGAAGTCTTACACATTAATGGCCCCCATGTTTAAGAAGCCACTTAATTTAAAGGGGGTCAAAAGTACTTGTTGAAGACTAAGATATAACGGAAGGTCTTCAGTTCAAGGACGGGTGGAGATGCAGCGGATGTGTCACTGTCATATCCTTGTTTTGTTGTCTTTGTCTTTCCCTCACCTTGGCCACACCCCTCTCTCCACTCTCACTTCCTAATTGTTCCCAGGTGCATCTCATTTCCAACTAGATTTAGCAAATCCCGGAGAAATTGAGTGGGAGAGCCGACCTGAGCATCGGCAGGGTGCTCGCACCGCAAGTGGGAACATGTCACGCAGGGTGTTGGGGGCGAAATAAGAATAAATAAAATGCTCCAAAGGTTACTAATTGTATTTAAATGTATCCATCCATCCATCCATTATCAATCGCTTATCCGATGTCGGGTCGCGGGGGCAGCAGCCTAAGCAGTGAAGCCCAGACCTCCCTCTCCCCGGCCACCTCCTCCAGCTGCTCTGGGGGGACCCCAAGGCGTTCCCAAGCCAGCCGAGAGATACAATCCCTCCAGCGTGTCCTGGGTCTGCCCCGGGGCCTTCTCCCAGTGGGACATGCCCGGAATACCTCCCG
>JAUYWH010000089.1:0-11222 GCA_034779795.1 Ctenopoma multispine
CCTGGGAGAGATAACTACGTCTCTCTCTGTTCAAAGAGTGTGTGTGAACACCACAGCAGGGCATTGCAGAGATGCTGTGTGGGGACAAGGGCCTTGGGGAGCTGCAGCCTGTTGCAGGCAGGGACAGGGCTGGAGTTTGAGCCTTGCTGGGGATGGATTCCCTGGCACCCTGCATGTGTGGCAGCTGTGCAGAGCAGGACATGGGTGCTCTGCGTGGGCATGGTGGCTCTGGATGGGACAGGGAGAGCTTCAGGCCAGCGGACATTCCCATCTGGAACCTGCTCTGGGGCTGGAGATGGTTTGGGGCCTGCAGGGAATGGGAAATGGAGTGGTTTGGCTGTGGGAACAAGCACACCTGAGGCATTCCTCCAGCCTCAGCCCTGTCTTCAGGTGATCCACATTGCCCAGTGCTCCCCAGTGTCTGCAGTGACTGCAGATGCCAATCACCTGCCTGCCCTTGACTCCAAATCCTTCCACAATAGGTTTCTCCTTGAGCCAGGTCTTATGAGCTCTCAAGAACTTATCACACCAGAGATAGTCCAGATACCCCGAAAGGCATAAAATTATCAGGATGGTTTCTGAGGTTGTATTGGAAGCAGAAAAAGTTTTACTAAAAGGCAAAATAAGAAAGCTCTTGCAGAGAAAAAGAGAGCTAGGGCTAAGACGTTCTTGGTCCTGCTAAAACACTTCACAAAAGCCATAATTTCTTTTGTTCTCTTATTTTTCTGGTGAATTACTCCTAAGTAATTAGGAGACCTTTTGGGACCTTTTGGCCTGATGATTGGGCAGCCTCAGACCTGAAGTTAAGTCCTAAGGGTCTTATGAGGTGTCTTCTTACCAAATTGAGGAGAGAAACTTCAGGGCTTTTTTGCCTTTTTAAGGAGACAAATACTTTAGTCACTCCATCAACATAGGGCACGTTACTACACTCCAACATTCCTGCTTTCCCTGAGTCTGGGGTCCTGCTGCCCCAGGAAGAGGGGTCAGTGCCCACTGCTGTTTCCTCAAAGTGCAAGAGCAGGAATAGGGACAACTCTGCTCACATCTGATGGGTTTTGGGATGGGATCAGCTCTGACCTGTCCCACAGGGAAAGCTCTGGGAGGGAATGGGCAGCAGGAGATGGGGGTATATGTCTCTGGGGGCTGTTGGAGGATGGATTGTGTTGGAGTGTGGGTTGTTCCCATCAGGGATCCATCTGCTTCCAACTCTCTCATGTACACACCACCCTCCATCAGGCAATCCCAGAAAGCCCAAGATGTCTGAATGTCCTCCTGGTGCCTCAGGCCCTGGGTGAACAGGGCTTCTCAGAGATGCTGGCAGGTGACCAAGATCCCTTCTCCTCACAGGGCATCTCTTCAACCCCAGTTAGCTCCAAGTGGCTGCATGGGGACAGGTGCCAGCTTCTCCATGTTCCTTGGGATGGGCACATCCTGCTCAGGGCCTGTGCCTGCCTGGGCCCAGAGACAAGGAATTGACTCAGGTGCTCTGGGAGGGTACAGTGGCTACAGGTGTCCCAGGATGAGGGGCAGGGCAGGGCATATTCCCCTCTGGACTCGCCTCTGGGCCTGGAGATTGGGGAGCTTTGGGATCTGTAAGGAAATGGATAGAGGCTTGTCTGGATGTGAGAATTGTCATGCCTGAGCAAGTCCCTAGCCCTCAGCCTTGTCTGCAGGTGATCAAAATTGCCCTCAGCTCCCCAGTGTCTCCAGTGGTTGGAGATGCCAATTACTCACCTGATGACATCTGCCTTGTTCCCCATGTTCTCCCACATTTTGGGGCTGGGGTCAGCTCCGGTGTCTCCCAGAGGGAAAGCTCTGGGAGAGGAAGGGTATCAGGACATGGGGGATCTAGCTCTGGGGGGCTGTTGGAAGGTGGATTGTGTTGAAATGGGGGGTTATCTCCACTGGGGATCTAGCAGCCTTCAGCTACTTGCTTTCCCCCCTTTGCCCCCCCAGGTGCCTGGGCCCTACCAGGGGCAGCTGCCCCATGCAGGAAGCTGGAGGGATGCTGAGCAAGGGGACTGGATGCGTGCCGCAGGTGAGGTGGATTCTATGCCAGGCTGGGGACTATGAAAGCCAGGCTTTGGCCTAAGGGCTGTCAGGGAGGGGGCAGGGAGGAGTCCAGGAAGAGATAAAGGTGCTCCTGCCCTGGTGCAGCCTCAGCCAGTGCTGCTCAGTGCCAGAGGAAGATGAAGGTGGCTGTGCTCAATGTGGCCCTGCTCTTCTCCATCCTGCGGTCCCCCCAAGCACAGGCCAAGGTGAAGCACCAGCAAAACACTGTCCCTACATCCTGCCCTTTGCAGCCTCCCATCCCACCCTTTTGGTCTCTTCAGAAACTTTTGCCCTCCTTTCTCCTCTGTGTCCTATCCAGGGTCCCCAAATGCCCTACCACTGACCGTTCCCAAGGTCTTTCCAGGGCATTGTAGAGATACTGTGTGGGGACAAGGGCCTTGGGGATCTGTAGGCAAGTCCCTGTGAGAGACAGTGCTGGAGTAAGAACCTGGTTGGAGATGGGGTCCCTCGCAAATCCCGTGTAGAGCACCTGTGCGGAGTGGGACCCAGGTGCTCTGGGAAGGCACAGTCACTAAAGGTGGGAGAGGGTGAGGGAAGGGCATCTTTCTGTCTGGAATGTGCTGTGGGCCTCATGATGCCTTGGAGTGGCTACCTAGCACAGAAGTTAGAAAAATTAAGAGAATAAAGTAGGTATTTATTAAAGGCCTTCAACAGATACACTTTGGGTAGTCAAAAGCCTTCCCGAGGCTACACTCAAGATGGACAGCAGTCACGAGTTTTTCAGACAAATGCAAGTTTGTTCTATTTGCATATCAGGGGTTAAGTCTCCAATGACAACTTCAGGTGATGGAGTCATATTCCCTGAGTTTGCCTTCCCTCTCCCAATTCACTTGTAGTTACACCTTTCGGGGCCTGAGGCAGAGGGTGCTTTTGGTTGTTAGGCCTGGAAGGATTGTTTTGTGAAGAGAGCTTAGTAACACTCTCTGTATTTCAGAGTTATTGTCATGGTTTGAGAGGAAGTGAGTTTTTTAAGATGCTGTGGTCAAACCAATAAATGCTCAGATTTGAACACTAATGCAGTATGGGATCTGAGAAATTGAAAAGCTAAACTTAACTTAAGGCATCACTGGAGACTGGACCATTTTGGGGCCTGCAGTGCTGAGAAATGGGGTGGTGTGCATGTGGGAAGTGTCACAGCTGAGTAACTCCCCCAGGTTCAGGCTTTTCTTCAGGTGATCACAATCCCTCAGTGCTCTGGGGGGCTGGTGGAAGATGGATCATGTGGGAGGGATCCAGCTGCCTTCAGCTCCCTGCCCAACACCCTGAGCAGCACAGGTACCCAGACCTTTCCAGGGTCAAATGCCCCATGAAGGAAGGTGGAGGGATGCTGGGCAGGGGGGCTGATTCTGTGCTGCACATGGCATGGACTCTGTGCCAGGGCTGGGCTTGTGGCCAGGGCTGGGGTCTGTGCCAAGCCAGGCTTTGGCATGGGGACTAATGGCCTGGGGACAGGGATCAAGGTGTTCCTGCCGTGGTGCAGAGTCACCAGGGCTGCTCAGTGCGAGAGGAAGATGAAGCTGCCTGTGCTCAGCGTGGCCAATCTATGGAAAGCAAGGATCCAGCACGATTAATGGGGACTTGGGGCTTTGATCCTTGTCACTGCAGCCCCTGTGGTTTTGTTCTAATCAAGGAACAATTTCCATGTACTGCAATTTGGCTTGGCAAATGAGGAAAACACCTCAGCACTGGGATATTGAACACTGAATGGAAAGCTGTTTGTGGCCCTCAGGATCAAGAAAACAATTGAAATATTTTCCTTCTGTCTGTCTTTCTTCCTCCCTCTGGAATGGACCTCCAGCTCTTCCTGCAGTTTTTCTTGCCCTAATCTGCTCCTCTGGAGCTGGGATATGTCAAATGAGCAGTGGAAAAAAAGAGAATAAAGGACCATTAAAACTACCATTTTTGTTCTTGTACCATCTGAAATTCCAGGATTTTGGAATTTCTGGTTTTTAAACTATTGAAGCAAATCATAATTTCCAAACTTTTTTCAGGGCAGAGAAGAACCTCCTGTGGCCCTATTTGGAAACCGATCCTCAGAGTTACCTCATTGCAGATGCTTTTGGTTGGTTTTTATATGAGTTAACTAGAGTAGTTTGTTGTCATGAGGCTGGCAGGGGACACAACTGGCCCCCTTGCACCCCACGGCCCTACAGAATGGGGGATTCTCCCTGCCTCTGCCAGATGCTCCTTATCCAGCATCAAGCTGACAGTGCCTGGTCTGACCTGCCACAGTGCTTCTGGTGGGGGGGAGCAGGAGGCAGGAGCTCAGGTGCAAACCTGGGTGGTGCCAGAGGGGCCAGAGATGTGTGGAGGTGACAGTGCCAAAATGACAGGCAGTTCAGATGGAAACAGGGACAAGACAACACCTCTGAGGGAAACTTCTTGGAGATCTGGGGGAGTTTTGTGTGGAAAACACACACAGGCACAGAGTGTAGCTTTGCTGAATGGGTTTGTTGATTATTCAGGGGAAGTGGCTCAGGACTCCTAGGGGATCAGGGCCATACTCCAGGCATGATCATCTCCTCGTGCTGCTGCTCTGGGACAGGACAGAGGTGTCACCAGCACTTCCAGTCCTAAAACACAGAGCCCAAAACATGATCCCCGGGTTCCCTGGGCCTTGTCACTCGTGCTTCATCCAATCCTCTCTAGGATTTCTTGGAGATCAGTGCCAGTCAGGGGGGTGGCATTGGACAGCCACTGAGCACGTGCCAAGACCATGGGGAAAACAGGATGGAAATGCACAGAGGCTCCCAGTGGGGTCAGATTGGCCTTGCAGCTTCAGGGACCCCATGGGAAAGTCTCTGCCTCCCTCAGGGCTGTGTATGAGCTGTGCAGAAAGTGTCCGTACAGCTGCTACCAGTACTTCAGGAATCAGGTATGTCCCTTCTTCAATTGACTGCTATTTTGCATAAACAATTTATGTTGGGGTCCTTAGCACAGCAAAGACTCAAACTTCGTGGAGCAGTTCCAGAGGAGGATGAGATGCTCCAAGTTTTGGAGCACCTCTTTGACAGAGACAGACTGGGAGATTCAGGGCGGTTCAGCCGAGAGCCAAAAAGACCATGGAGAGACTCCACTGTGACCTTGCAGGACTTCAAGGCACCTCACAGGAAATGTAGGGAGAACTGTTTTAGTAGGGCCTCTCCCAACTGGAGAGTGAGAAATGGTTTGAAAACAGAAGAGGATAAGTTCAGACTGGAGACAAGGAAGAAATTTTTGATAATGAGGCTGGGGAAACACTGCCACAGGTTTCCCAGAAACCCAGAAAGGTGGATGCCTCTTTCTTGGAAACCTTTCTGCTTGGATGGGCTCTGAGCAATATGTTGGAGTGAAAGATGCCTCTGTTCCCACCACACAGGAGGCCCTCTGGTGTCAGCTACCAGAGTGGTCGGTGTCTCATGTAGGATGCAATTCCCCCAGAGAACAGAGAGAACACAAAGCAGCCCAGCTGGCAGGAACATCCTCCCATGGAGATGGGAATATTCTGCATCAACAGGCTCAGGCTGCCCAGTTTTGCCTCCCTGTTGATGGACACAAGTGTCAGAAGAGACTGAGAGCCAGGAGGCCTCAGAGTGTCTCTGAGTCCCTTTGGTTTCTTGAGATCACACAGTGTCCCAGGGTCCCTTTGGTTCCATGAGGCCCCACAATGTACCAAGGATCCCTGGACACCACAAGGCCCTGACGTATCCTAATGGATTGTTGGTTCCAACTGTCCTCCCTGCATCACAAGGGCCTCTGGATTCCATGAGACCCCACAGTGTCACAGTGCCCCTTTGGTTCCACAAGCCAGTGTCACAACCTCTCCTGAGCATCTTTAGGCACCAGAGTCTCATAGCATCCCCTCAGTTCCATGAACTCCACACTGTCACAATGTCCCCTTAGTTTTATTTAGACCTGTCGTGTCACAAGGCTTCCTGGGAACCATGAGGCCCTGAGGTATCACAATGGATGGTTCCATGAAGCCCCTGAGTTTCACAGTCTCCTCTTGGTTCCATGGATGGCAGGGATGGCAGCCACCTTGTTCCCCACTCTGTGACCACACCAGTGGCAGTACCATGTCCCTCTCTCTGTGAGACCACAGCAGTTGCAATTCCATTTTTCTCCTCTCTGTGACAGAAGGGTGGCAGCCCCAAAATACCACACTTTATGACAGCACAGTAATGGCTGGCCCAACGTTCCTCGCACCAGAGCAGTAGCAGTGCCAGCATTCCCATGTCTGTGACACCACAGCAGTGGGAACGCCAGCGTTCCCCTGTCTGTGAATCCAGAGCAGAGTCAGCCACAACATTCCCCTCTCTATCACTCCACAGTAGAGGCTGCCCCAATATTCTCATTTTTATGACATCACAGCATTGGCGGCCCCGCATTCTCCTCTGTATGAGAACACAGCAGTGGAAGCCCCAGTGTTCCCATGTGTGTGACACCACAGTGGTGGCAGCCACAGCATTCCCCTCTCTGTGACATCTCAGTGGTGACAGCCCCAATGTTCCCTTCTACAACATTACAGCAGCAGCCACCCCGACATTCCACTCTCTGTGACACCACAGCGGTGGCAGCCCCATTGTCCCGGTCTCTGTGACACCACAGAGGTTGCTGCCCAAACATTCCCCTCTCTGTGACACTGCAGCTGTGACAGCAGCACTAGAACTGAAGCAGCAGCCGTGGAACAACAGGGGAGCAGGGAAGGAGCAGAGAAGGAGCAGTGGAACAGTGGTAGATGAGCAGTGTTGGAGAAGCAGTGGAGCAGTGGTGCAGGAGCAGAGGAGCCATGCTGAAACAGCACAACACAGCTTTTGAGCAGCAGGGGAGTGACCATGGAAAAGACGGAACAGTGGTGGCACAGGAACTACAGCCATGGAACAGTGGTGGCACAGGAACTACAGCCATGGAATAGTGGTGGCACAGGCCCTGCAGCTGTGGAGCGGCGCCTGAGCTGCCGAAGCTGCGAGACACAGAGCGGCTCCAAGCGCTGTGTCCTGCAGGAGCCGGCCCCGCACACACCAGAGCGATGCCCGCCAGGCTGACCCAGAGCTGGGGGAAGAGGCAGGAATTGCTGCTAGGCTGCGGAAGGCATGGATCCAGTGCATTTAATGTTGACCTGGGGGCTTGATCCTGCTCATTGTGGCTGCTTTTGTGCTGTCAGGACCCTTCCAGCTGATCTGCAGGCATTAAGTCAGGATGAACTTGGGACAAAATCAATTAAACTGCCCTCTTTACTGCAGGGAAACACATCTTGGGTGACGTTTCTTGATTTCTGATTTGGGCACCAAACTTGGTCAATCATTGGCCTGTGATTTCATTCTAAACCAAGGACAATTTCCAAAGTACTGCAATTTAGAATTGAAAACGAGGATTGTGCCTCACCCTTGGGTAGTTGATAATGAGTGAAGAGCTTCTTGTAGTCATAATGATTAAGAAAACAATTTGAATTCTTTTCCTTTCTTCCTCTCTCTGGGAAAGAGCCTTCAACTCTTCCTCCAGGTCTGCTTCCTGTAATCTTCTCTGGAGTTGGAATATGCCAAATGAACAGTGGGAAGACAGAGGATAATGGATCATAAAAACTTCAATCTTTCTCGTTGTAGCCTCTGAAAGTCAAGGACTTGGAAACTTGTGGGTTTTAAACTACTCACCACACCCCACTCTTCTAACTTTTGCCCAAGCATAAAACCTTTCTGTGGCCCTTTTCAGGAACTGACCCTCATATTTTCAGGAGAACAACAGTGGGGCTCAAAGATTTAGGCTCTGAAGCCTGTGGGAGCCTTGCCTGAGCTGCAGGGAATCCCAGTGTCCCTGGGATTTTTTCCCAGGAGTATCCAGATGCTTGTCCCAGGTTCCAAAAAGGAAAATCTTTGGAGAAGTGGTTCCCAAGACATATCCATGGCTGCAATTACTGCTTGACATAAGTGAAATTAGTGAAAGGGTCCTGCTTCTCTTTTTCCACAGGGATACTGTGGATCCATCCGAGATCTGTGGTGACCCAGTGGGGAAAATATTTCAGGCCACTGCCTTGACTGTTTGCTCTGGCGCTTGCCCAAGGAGCTGCAGTGCCCGCAGGTGAGGATTTTCCTTGGAAATGTGGCTGCTTTGTGCCTACTGATGAGAGACCAGAGTGTCTCCGTGGGGGATTCTTGACTAGATGGACGAGTGCTGGGATGTCATTGATGTGCTGACATCACCTTGAAAAGGAATTGTGGAAGACTCTGCAGTGTCCTAATTGGGGTAGTTTGGCTGAGGAGAGGTCCAGGCTTCCTTGGAGATCAATGCCAGTCAGGGGCATGGACCTGGATGCCAATAGATGAAGTGCCAACAGCCCCGGGAGAATGAGCTGGACACGCTTCAGGAAGGGTGCATTTTCCCTCTCGTTTCCATCCACTGTCCTGTTCTATTGCATTAAGTAGTTTATTTAGTTATTATTTTGCACTGGGTAGTTTATTATATCGCACTGAGTGGTTTGTTTGTATCCCACGGTTTGTTCCATACCGCCGCCCCTCCAAGTCCTGTGGTGATAGTTTCCCCCACGATAGTTCTTCCCTTCGTCTCTCCCATCAGTTGTATCCCATTGTCTGTGGTCCCTTTCCTCTGCACCCCCTTCCCCCTGGCTTTAAAATCTCCTGCCCTGAGGCACTCGGCCTCTTTCTTCTCCTGCAAAAGGGGGTTTGGAGAGAGAGTTTGGGCTCTCTCCCAAACTCTCTTTCCCCTGGGGTGGCTCTGCAATAAAGCTGTGGGATGTTTGGTTCCAAGAAGGAAGAGCATCTCCCGTCTTTTCCTATTGCTCTTGTTGGTGAAGCTGGGGTCCAGAGCTAGCCAAACAGAACCTCACGAGACTAACAATCTGACAGTGTTCCAGTCACAGCAGTCAGCCTTTTCCTGCTCCTTGGAAAAGTACTGGTGCACAAGTGTCACCCCATGGTTCTGTCTGCAGCACTGGTGTCTTGGATATGAGGAGGTTGGATGGGGAAGCTCCCTGTAGGTGAGAAAGCTCGGGTACAGAACCTGGAAGGAATCCCAAAGGCCGCAAAGAATTTCTGCAGTAGAAGTCCTGTTCCAGTGTCTGTGGGCCTGAGCAGAAGGGCTGCTAAGATTTGCCACCCTGCTCTAGGCAATTCTGTTTGGCAGGAACAAACCCTACAAATCCATTTCCTGAGCAGCAATAGAGAGGCCCTGTGTCTATGCCAGCATCCAAAAGGGACACTCAGGGCTCCTGGCACAGGTGGGATCAGCGGCCTGGCACAGCAGCCTCACAGCAGCCTCAAAGACGTGTCTCTGGTGGACACCGATGCACTGTGCTCAGAAGTCCCCATTCTAAATATGCAGAATCCAGTTGTATTTCTAGAGGGGTGGCAGAATCCAACAGACTGTCTGTCCTAGAGGCCTAGGAAGGTCTTACTGGGAAGGAGTGGCCAAATAGCTGTTACGAGCCGTCCCTGTGGTCAGGCTTCGTAGAGGTTCTTTAGATTGATTTCAGGGCACAAAAAGCCAACACGGTACAAGGGGTTTGCAGATCATCAACACAATGGACTTTTTTGAAGCAACCACAGCAAAATGTGTGGAGGAGGAATTAAGGGAAAAAGGGAAAAATAAGGAAAAGAAGGAAGGGAAAGGAAAAGGGGGTTATAGCTACCAAAACGTGAGAATGGCGGAGGTCCTTCGGTGTCCAGCCGAAGAGGTTCACCAGTTCATGTCCGGGGAGATCTCAAAAGGCAGTCCATTCAGGACCCTAATTATATTGTTCTTGATGAGGGGGAAGGGGATTATTTCAAAACCGAATCTATTGTATCTTCTGGTAGAAAGAATGGTATTTGGAAAAGTTGTACACATAGTCCACTTTGCAACGAACAAAGGCCATTTTCTTTGTGGTCCAGTGCCCGCACCTGCAGTCATCCATCTTGCTTTGGTCAGCTCGCCTCCCGCCGTGCACCTCCCCTGGGCTGGGGGCTCCAGTCCCAGTCCTTGGAAAGTGTGAGGGAGGCTTTTCTCACATGGGGATTTCTCGGGGTCTTCTCTGGTGGAGAGGCTTCTCTCATCTCAGCTTGTCTGTCACGGTAGTTGTAGATAAACGAGAGGGGTCTTCTGTGGGAGACCACCCAAAAGCTCAGGAAAAGTCCAGCCAGGCCAAAAGGTGGACAGCATCCAAGATTATTGTTGTAAAGAGGGCACAGTGCCTCCTTCGTCTCATTGAGCTCGGTGTAGCGTGCAGGGGACTGCACCTGTGGAAACAATGACTTAGCAATGCTTTCAGGTCATGAAACCCCCTGGCTTGGCGTGTAACTTTCCACTGTTGCTAGGAATGGGACAGAGGGTCTTCTGAGCGGTCTCTCAATGACAGTTGTGAGGCAGATGAGGGATATTTCAGACAGACTCTCCCAATAGCCCTCGTGGGATTGGGGCCATGTGGGACAGCCTGGGGTGAGCAATGCTATAGGCCCTGGTGGGGCTGGAAGGCATCCAGAGCACCTTGGTCAAGGAACCCTCGGCTCTGGCTGAGCTTCAAACCAGGTGCCTCCTTGTCAAAAAGAAAGTAGTTCAAAGCTTTGATTTTCAAAGCTCCCTCTACAAAGCCACAATGAACAAACATTTCTTACATTTTTACTTGTTTACTAGAACAGCCCACATGCTGCTGTCCCCAGAAAGAGCCCTGAGCTACAGGGAAGGAACTGGATCCCCCTTCCCAAGCTCTGCATTCAGGGCTTGACCTTTCTGCTTCATCAACCCCAGCCAGGCTGCAGGCCCTGCTGGGCTGCAGGGCTGGTGCTGAGCACAAGATCCCATCTGTGGGATATTCCTCCCTTTGCCCGGGGCTCCTGCTGGACTGAGTCTGCCCTCAGGAAAGGCTCAGCTCCCCCACAGCATCTTGATGTTATCTGTGAGCCCCATGGAGAAGACACCATGGAGCCCTTGGCATAGTATTTCACAGGAGAACAGCAATGCAACCCAAATCTGCCTTAAATCTGTTGGAGAACTCCTGTGCCAGTGGGTTTCTCAACATTGTGCTGCTCATGGCAGAGACATTTTCTTTGCCCCTCTGCCAGTGCAATGCTCTGTGCCAGTTCTCCTGTGAGGCTTCCCTGAGGCGATGCCAGCACCAGGGGCTCCGGCACTATTGGAACTCAAGTCAGGGAACATGACCAAGCCCCTGGTGAGCTCTCAGG
>JAUYWH010000090.1:0-13883 GCA_034779795.1 Ctenopoma multispine
CCTCCGCAATATCGGCGCTTGTTTTCTGAGTGTGTGCTGGTACCCCAACACTGTTTCCAAAACCCTCCATCTGCTGAACCCAAGGGCTGCTAGGCTACGGTCATCACAGTGAGCCACGCTGAGCCCTTACTATTTCAGCAGTAGCTTTTTCCTGATGGAATCCAACACTGTTTATCGCGAGATAAACAATATCTGCGCTTGTTTTCTGAGTGTGTGCTGGTTTATCGCGAGTCGTGCTGGGCGCGTTTGTCTTTGAGTATTCAAAGTCTCTAACTGTTGATGACAGCAGTATTCTCACTTCTTGTGCTGAAGCTCTGAGTGCACATTCACCACTGAACAGGCGTACAGCAGATTTTTTCAGACCTCTAGCAAAGGGCATTTGATTTGGAAGATATCTGAAGAAGACATATAAGACAGATAACATGGTCCTCATCACGATATGACAACCAGGGCAGGATGACAGCACAAAATGTCATAGAAATTACTTCAGGTTGCATAAGATATGTTATTTCTTATGTTGAGGACATCTCAACATTTCACCTCCAGCTATTAAAGTTTAGTTTCCTGCCTCCTGTACTGGTTGTGGTTGCCCTCTCAGATTGCCTTGTTGGTTTATAGTACTGTACAAAATTCTTAGGGCACTGTTGAATTAGTTTTTCAGCAATGCTTTGATGTCCATATATATCTATTTCTCAGTTTTTATATTAAAATAACTAGAAAGACAAAAAGTTATTTCTTTTCTGCTCTCCATCTACAAAGACCATTCCTGATCAGGTTATTTTTAGACTATGAAAGGATCAACTTGCATCCAGATGAAGATGCTAGATGCTAAACCTGGTTCTTGCTGGACTTCTAGTGTCTCAAAGACCTGTGAGAAACTTCTCATCAGATATCAGTAATCAGTAATATCAGTTTTGTGTTCTACTAAACAGGCCCAGGTTTCACACTGAGTAAGTAAATTGAGACTAGATTTTCAATAAATATACTTACGCACCAATCAAATTCAAATGGACCAATTGGCAGAAGCTCTGCACCTACAACACAGAAAGAAAACAGAAAACACACAACAGTGCCACCTGTCTATTGTAGCACGTAACAGCAGGTATTCAGTCACAGTTAGTATACATACTAACTACAGTACTAACTACAGGATCAGTAATCAGTGGAAGTCCTCCAGCGTATGTTCCAAAGCTAGAAAAAGCGACATCTGCATTGGATGGCCTCTTTAATAAATACTGAGAACACATTTATTTTTGGCTGCCTGACAATAGCTCAACAGTCTTGGCCTGTGTCCAAGTGGCTCATACAGCCCCCACTTATTCCACCTTTTCAGCCATAGCCATCTGGATTCCTCCACTGCTTCTACGTTGGTCCTTATTGTTCTGCTCTTGCTGTGACCCATAATGCCCAGGACTCCATAAGCCATTCTGAGGGAATGGCCTGCAAAGCCCCGACATCCAACCTCCACTAGCATACATTTGTTCCTCCAACTCTTCCGGTAGCACTCCTCCACCAGCTCTTGATATTTAGCCGTCTTCCTCTACTATGCCACCTCCATCCTCTCTTCCCAAGGCACAGTCAACTCCAGAAGGATCAGCTGTTGTGTGGCATTTGAGACCAAAATGATGTCTGGTCTGGGGAAAATTCGGTAATGTATGGTGAGATCTTCAGCTGCCCCTCTAGGTCAACTGACATCACCCAGTCTCTTGTCGTAGGAAGCAGTCCTCTTGGGCAGCCCTTCGGTTCCTTCCTTAGCTGCCGTTCTGCCTTAACAAACATGATTGCTCTGGCTGAGGTATTGGTGTGCCTGATATTGCTAATCCCCTTGCTGATTGTCTCAGCGATGGATTTGAGGACCTGATCGTGTCTCCAGCGATAGCAGCCTTCAGCCAGTGCCTTAGGACAGTTACTCAGGATGCACCCACAGGTGCCTTTCCCTGAGCAAATGGGACAGGCTGGTTTTTCAACCTTGCCATGAGAGAACAGGTTGGATGGGCTGGGGAGATCATAAACTCCCTGAAGCAGGAACTTAATCTGCTGGGCATTCCACTTCCACATGTCTTGCCAGGTGACACTTGCTCCATCCCCTGCTCCCACTTCAACCAGGTGCCTTCCTGTCGCATTGCCAAAAGTTATATAACTTTTATTCCCAATGCATTGTTTTATTGGGTTCACTTCATTTACATCTCGTAACTAGTTAGGTCTGTGGATGTTTTTCATGAGTTATTATTTTGCTGAGCTAAGCATTATTATTGTTGATTAATTGCTACGTTAAAGCGTAATTAGAGTTAGCATTATGTTTTGGCATTGTTAGTCTTATTCTTGTGAATGTAATATCACAGGAACCCCTGAATTTTGGTTTAAAGCAGAATCAGCTTTATTGTCATTGATTACATTCACATGTTACAATGAAATTTGACTTCTGCATTTAACCCATCCCCCATTGGGGGGAGCAGTGGGCAGTCACAGGGTGCGCCTGGGGACCTAGTGCTGAGTCTCGCTCAAGGACACATCAGGTATGGGGGATGGGCTGGGAGTCTGGGCTGGGTTTTGATCCTTTTGCATCCTAGTCTGTTGCTTATCCCATTGAGCTACCAAGAAAAGGGACACTAACATGTTTTCGTCATATGTAATTCATATGTAACCCGGTGCTGCGGGAGCAGCAAGCTAACAGGTTCACGGTCAACATGGCTAATGTTAGCTCATCTCAGAGCGATTACATCTTTTTGAAAAATACCATACAGTCATTGTAGTAATCAGGATAAATCAGCTAAAGACTTATGATCACCCAGACCAAATCTAAACATAAAACAATAATCTTCAATATAATATAATATATATATGTTATACATTTAATCAAGGTTTTTCACGTAGCTGCTATGAGCGGATTATACGGCTAGCAGTGTGTTCGGGTCAACATTTACACACAGTTGGATGACAGCTACAGGTCAAGCGCCTTCACAACGATGAGGTTCAGGTGTGAGGTAGAATCAAACATATTAAGACACTGACTGTGAATTCCAGGATGTAGCTTTCCAAAAAATACAGTACAGGTAACTGATGGAGAATGATGATTAATTTGATTTATCTACTGGTTAATCATATGCAAGTATCAGAAAAAAACAAATTATTAAGTTCAGTGTGACAATGTCCAGTTTCTAAGACAATGAACGGGTGATTTTAGCTTTGACGCAAAAGTTGCCCTCCCTGAAAAATGTGTCACCAGCCGCCACTGCATGCAATGAACTGCAACTTGATACCATAGCAGGAATGTGTTCACGAAGGGAAAAGTAGGTGTGGTGGTAGGTGCTTTAAGTCCATTGTCATTAGTACCTTTGTAGAGACTGATTTACTGTTCTTTCCTTAACAAAAGGGTTAAAACAAGCAGAACAAGTATTACATAACTATGGTGTTTTATATAAGGGAAGAAAAACACATCTTGAAAACCACTCGGACATTCATTAGCTAGTTTGGTTCTCTTTAAACATGTGGCTTTATAACATTTTGCTTAGTTTCAACCTTAAGGGGATATTCCTGTTTTTTTTCTGTTCCTCCTGATAGCAGACTTCCTGAAAAACAAGAATGCTCAACATTATCCCCCTGGACCACTGGCTCTTCCCTTAGTGGGGAATTTCTTTAGTGTGGACAATAAACATCCACACATCTATTTTACCAAGGTAAATATACCCTTTTTTTTCTATGAAACTTGTAAGAACTAAGAAGCCAAGGTAAAAAATCATAGTTGCATGTTAAAACTGTTTATTATCTGTAAATGTCTCCATCAACAAAATATTTTTCTGAGACACTTTGATACATTTAAAATAGTAAATTCAAGTCATTTTTATTATTTCTATCAATTTACCTAAATAATTTACACACTAGCAAATGCGCTTTGCATTTATGATATAAATACTAATTTTTATGCAGAAACTAACAACAGATACTGACATCTGGAGGACAAATTGTAAATATACATGGAAGTATTGAACCCTTACCACACCTGATAGCCAATTTGTTTCTCATTGTATATATTTTTGGACAGATTACAGTAGTAATGTGTGGTCCTTCTATGTATTATCCACAGTTAGCTGATGTCTATGGGAATGTGTTCAGTGTTCGACTTGGCAGCGACAAGTGGGTGTTTGTGTGTGGGTACAAGATGGTGAAAGAAGCCATAGTGACCCAAGCTGAGAATTTTGTGGACCGACCATACAATGCAATTGCTGACAGGTTTTACTCAGGACACTCAGGTGCACAAATGTCTTTCTTTATCTTGTTCTAAGCTATTAAGAAATAAGATAAAGGTTAACCATCTTAATCTGCATGTCTGTGTGTGTAGCTGGTCTGTTTATGAGCAATGGGGAAACATGGAAGAGACAGCGGCGTTTTGCCTTGTCTACCTTACGTACCTTTGGCCTGGGAAAAAGCAGCTTAGAGCAGAGTATTCGTGAGGAGATCCGATACCTGCAGGAGGAGATAGAGAAGGAGAAAGGGGATTTACACTAAGTACAGTTCATAATATCAGACAAATAGTAGCAGCAACAACTTCGTCTAAACAGTGGACTCTTCTATTTCAGGTAAACCTTTCAGTACAGCAGGCCTCTTTAACAACGCTGTGTCCAACATCATTTGCCAGCTGGTGATGGGAAAACGGTTCAACTACAATGACCACAACTTCCAGATCGTGCTAAAATATATGTCTGAAGCAGTTTGGCTAGAGGGCTCTGTATGGGGTCAAGTAGGTGTAGTGGAAATTTTCTGAAATAAGAGCACTGGAACAGAAAACTTGTCTTTATGGGTTTTAATTTTCTTGCAAGAAAGGAGCAGTTCCGATACAGAATGACAGTCAGTCTGCAAAGGAGGCTCAATTTCTTGAGAGACAATTTCTCAGGTTTCTCACTTTTATACAAAAACATCCTCCCCAGTCTTATCTAGGTTCAGTTGTCCTTTTTGCAGCTGCAAAGTAAGTTTCAACAAGCTCTCACAGAAAAGAATACTTGCTATATTCTGCAGTCAACGCTAAATGTCGTCAGAGTTCAAAACACTAAGAAAGTACACTTTTTTACACAGACAGTGAAAAGGACATATTGTGCTCATTATTATACTTAATACAGGGAACAGTAAAAGGCATACACAGAAGTTTAAAATGTTTGTAAATTGTCCTCTCTAATCAACATAAGAGTCCAAAACTCTGATCTATTTATCTATCTATAACAAAATAATAAAATCATAGAATCTGATGTTATGAATAAAAACTGCTGTCATTACATGTTTCACCCCAAATAGCTTTATGAGTCATTTCCTGGAGTGATGAAGCACTTGCCAGGTCCTCGCAACAAAATCTTCAGCCACTACAACATTGTCTTAGACTTTATCAATCAGGAGGTAGAGAAGCACAAGAAGGACATAGATCACACCAATCCCCGGGACTACATTGATGCTTTCCTCACTGAAATGGAGAAAGTATATGAACAACTACATTGTACACATCTGTATAGTTACTAATTTCTGTTCACCTGCTAATCATTCATTACTGTATCCTCTTCTGTACTTTTAAATAGCACAAAGAGTCTGACCTGGGCTTCACTGAGACCAACCTGGCTATGTGCTCCCTGGACCTGTTCCTGGCTGGAACAGAAACAACCTCCACCACTTTGCAATGGGCTTTGATTTACCTAATCAAAAACCCTGAAATCCAGGGTAGGCAGCATGATAGACTAAAGTGTTCACAGCCATGCCAGAGAGATCGAGGTGGATGTGCAGCAGGTTACACCAACTGTCTGCACGTCCTCCTTAAGTTCATTTATTAACCTCCTCTGAGGTCTTCCTCTTTCCTCCTGTCTGACAGCTCTATACTCAAAATTCCTTTGTCCAATATATTCACTATCTCTCCTCTGTACACATCCAAACCATCTCAACCTTGTCTCTCTAACTTTGTCTCCAAACTGCTCAACATGAGCTGTACCTCTGATTTACTCACTCTAATTCTGTCCTTCCTGATCACTCCAAATGAAAATCTTAACATCTTCAGCTCTGCTACCTCTAACTTGGCCTTGTGTCTCTTTGTTAGTGTCACCTACTCCAAACCATACATTATAACAGGTCTTACTACCACTTTGTAAATCTTCTATTTCACTATGATATCCTTCTGTCACTCATCAACTGACACTTGTCTGACACTTGTCTCCACCCACTCCACCCTGCCTGCACTCTCTTCTTCACCTCTCTTGTGCTCTGTCAGTTACTTTGTATAGGTGAGCCTAGGTATTTAAAGTCCTCTACCTTCATTAGCTCTTCTCCTTGCATGTTCACCTTTTCACCTGTCTCCCTCTCATTCACACACATTCTGTCTTGCTTCTACTGATTTTCATTCCTCTTCTCTCCAGAGCATACCTCTACCTATCCAGGCTCTCTTCCACCTGCTCTCTACTCTGACTACAGATCACAATGTCATCTGCAAACATTATATTCCATGGAGACACCTGCCTGATCTCATCTGTCATGTCTTGTCCATCACCATTGCACACAAAATGGGACTCAGAGCTGATCCCTTATGTAATCCTATCTCAAACCTTGAACGCATCTGTCACTCCTACCGAACACCTCACCACTGTCTTGCTGTATTCGTATATGTCCTGCACCATCCTCACATACGTCTCTGCCACTCCTGACTTCCTCATATAGTACCACAGTTCCTCTCTTGGTTCCCTATCATATGCTTTCTCTAGCTCCACAAAGATACAGTGCAACTCCTTCTGACCTGACCTTCTTGACCTTTTCATCAACACTCTCAGAGCAAACATTGCATCTGTGGTGCTCTTTCTCGGTATGAAGCCATACTGCTGCTCACTAATCGTCACCTCTCTTCTTAACCTAGCTTCAATAACTCTTTAACATAGCTTCATGGTATGGCTCATCAACTTTATTCCTCTATAGTTCCCACAGTTCTGCACATCACCCTTGTTCTTGAAAATCAGTACCAGTACACTTCTTCTACCAGTTTGAGTTTCTACCACATTTATTCCTGTGTTCTTACATCTTTGTGAACCCTTCAGGGAAACGTGTGTGTCTTGGAGAAGGCCTGGCCAAGATGGAGTTGTTCCTGTTTTTTGTGGGCTTACTTCAGAAGTTTTCCTTCTCTGCTCCTGATGGAGTAGAGCTGAGCACAGAAGGAGTAACTGGAACAACACGTGTACCGCATCCTTTTAAAGTACACGCCAAGATTCGCTGAATTATCAGGAACCAATTTTCTATTGTACCAATGTGTAACAGACAAAATGATTAAGACATACTTAATAATAAAATTAAATAATTCCCATAGCACGTGGAACTCAATATGGTGATGACTAATAAATGCTCTGTTAATTTGTGTCAGAAGTCAAGTTTGTCCTTAGTAGAAACATAATATCACGAACATCCATGTTATAGGAATCAGATTATTACATTTGAGATGGTAAGCCAATAAAATGAATTGTTTTAAGTATTTTAACAGTACTTACAAAGCCCACCAAACAGCAGGAGAGTGGATAGAGCTTCTCAGGAGCAGAGGCTCAGGTTTCACAAGGGGACATCTGTCAGTACAGAGCTAATAGAAACTCTTTCCAATTTTGGGTACTGGGCTAAAGCATCCATAAACAGTTATATGTATGTTGAAATACAGAAAATAAATGATGAGACAGACTTGATTATAAGTTGTTTTAATTTATTAAATTTCAGTTATTATTAAATGAAATCAATGATATTTTTACCATAAACTTTATACAATTGTCAATGATTTACCTGCCAAAAATGTGTGATTTTGTGACACTTTGTAACTAAAGTAGATAACTCAAAGTCTGTGACAAATGAAAAAAAAATTAATAAAGATTGGAGGTGGAGAAAATTGTAACCCTTGTATTATGTACAAATAACCATCATCCATAATAATACTTATTTTATTAGTTAAGGGTCCAAGCAAGTGGAGGTGAAGGAAACGCTTGCAAGAAGCAGCATTTCCATAGCTGGCACTATTATTAAGGTCAACACGTTTTGACCTCTAACTCCCAAATCACATATCGCACGCCCCATGGTTCTGAGTTTCTTTAATATACCTCCTCCTAGGGTTAAAGTTCGATCTGTGCCAAACTTTGCGTATTACATATACATAACAAGATTAAAAAGACTGCTAAGGAAAAGTTGCTTTTATCTAAAACAAGTGAGTTATATTTATGCAAATCTTAGATGCTAAGTAGCAAAATGGGAATATTGTAATATCTCGGCCATAACACAGCACATAACAACACCAAATTCATGCTTGAAGTTGGTAACACCATGCTGAATGACTGTACCAATTTTGGTCAATTTCAAATACTAGGGGGCGCTATACAGTTGAGTAGGTTTATATCACAGCAATGGCTTGATAGATTTTCACCAAACTTGATAATTACATGTAGGGCACCACCCCAAGTCCACCCATGTGATATGGTAATAATTTGAAAAAGTGGGCGTGGTTTATGACCAAAAATCACAATTTTTGCTTTTAAATTTAAAAAAATCACAATTTTAACCCATAGAGTTAGGATTTCACATACACACTCCTTGGATCATCCTGGAAGTTTAATACACTGGACAATAGGGTCTGTTTCGAAGTCCGTCACTCTTCCTTTTCAGAAGCTCGTTAGCTGTCGCAGTAAAATGTGTTTATTTGTTCTCAATTTATGTGATAATGTTTAAAATGGGTATTTGAACTGATATCCGCGTTGTATTATTGCCACCTACAGGTGGAATTGAGTATTGGGCTTGGAGGTGCGCATGTTGTGGACAGATGTTCAATTAAGCCACACATGCTGCCAGAGACTGAAGACTCAAGCCAGAAGACAAGCTAGCTTGTGGAAAAAGAGCAAAAATGGACGATATTGGCTGCAATTGCTTCTGAATGTTTAGTAGAAAGGGGAACACAGTATGTTTCTGTATTTTACTTTGTGTGTATGTTTTTATTTGGGTTGTAATTGTCAGGCGTGTAGAGACACAGACACAGTGTGTGTGTCGGAACGCCCTTGTAGCGTGCAGGATTGACCCAACTGCAGAGTGAGCCGCAGCAAGCTAGAAGACGCGTGCGGCTTGTTGTCTTAACGCCTTGGGCGCTAGAAGCAGGCTCCCACCGGGAGCGTTACGATCAACCGGCCGACAATAACAATGCACGAACAGATGGAATAAAGGCTCTATACTCATGGTATCGGAGGAGCAGATGGAAAGTGGGTGTTCTGACGTGGCGATGACAGAAAAACTACCAAGAAGGCAGGAGCTCATGACATGGGGAAACACGATGTCTGAGCGAGGAGCAGGTGAATGGACTTCCTGTTTATACCTTGTCCTAACCAATCCTACCTCTTCCTCGCAGTCACCTGACAGTAATTTATTTTGCTGACACAATATCTGTGGTTTCATTGCTTATTTCACAGTAGTTTTTCACTGTGTGTTCTGGCAAAGAGAAGATAAAATTACTGGTTAAACATCAGTTGGAGCATGGCCCATTCTACATCAAACATCAAGAATAACCTTTGGAAGAAGCTACACTCGTACAACAGGTACATTGTTGTATCTCCGCAACCATTACTTCAATCACTATGAAACTTGGCAGAGCCTTTCTCCGGACCACCCTTAACATGCTATTTAATTGGTGAATATATGTGCGTACTGTGCAATTTTTAGTGCAATGTTATTAAAACCCTCTGGGATTGTTATGCGCTTTTACGATCGTTGTTGTTCACTTTTTGTAAATTTTGTCTGCGTTCATGCATTTGGCATGAATTTTTAAACAAATGTGTACAATTACTTGATCCTGATATATCAGATCCTGCAGTAAGGCTAAAACACACTGTTTATTAACAAGAGTTACTAATTAGACCAAGTGCACATTAAATGTGCCATTAAAACCAATTAAAACTGTAATATTAATAGCCTTGGAGTACTAATGTGTGTGTGTCTGTGTGTGTGCGCATGGCCGAAACTACGAACAATGGGCTGGAGCTTTTCAAGTTGCACTGTTTTCATTTACTCCGTTTCATTTGTAGTTTTTGTGCAGAGGTTCAAAGCACCTATAACGATTAGTCTGTTTAAATGTACATCACACAAACAACTACACACAGGTGCATAAACACAAGCATGCACTGAAATAAATACTATAAAAATGCAACGTGTGAGACTAGTCATTTCTTATCTGGCACGCTGGAGAGAGAATTTTTCCAAGAAGAGGTACATAGCATTTTGGACCTCTGATTCCAGCAGCACGTCCATGGCATCTGACACTGACACAGCAGACAAGGAATACTTACCTACTCAGCAGGAGAGTATTGTCTCAGTGAGACAGTAGTGGGGTGGATTTCTAAAAGTGGGAAAATCCAGTGGGCCCCCACTAACATGCATACCAAGCGGTATATTTCTGCAGCCACTGGGATGGAGCACGAACCTACCTGTTATGCTGTCGCCAGAACCAGCAGCACTTTTAACTTATGCCTCACTTATGAGATCGTGAAGCTGGTCAGAGACTACACCAACCTGCAGGGGAGGTGTACAATTACGGGCTGGAAGGATATGGATACCACCGACCTGCAGGCGTACCTCGGGCTGCTGCTGCTTTCTGGGGTGTACCGATCGAGAAACGTATCGATGCGGAGCCTGTGGAACGACCCCACACCAGCCAGGCCATCTTCCAGGCAACGATGAGCCATGCTTCATTCAAGCTAATCAACACCTGCCTGAGGTTTGATGACCGGCTCTCTCGACCGCGGCGGGCGAGGGAAGACAAACTGGCTGCCTTCACTGAGATATGGAAACTGTGGACTGCCTGGCTGCTGCTCCTTTTCAACCCGGGAAAAGACTTGTGTGTGGATGAGGAGCTGGTCCCGTTTCATAGCCGCGGTTCCTTTCCGACAGTATATCCCAAAAGAGCCAGCAACTATGGAAGTTTGGGTGACCTGCGACGTTAACACCTCCTATGCCTGTAGGATGTCAATTTACACCGGGAAGCAAGCTGGCATGCCAACGGAAAGGAACCTGGAAAAGTGGATCATCCTGGAGACAGGGCCGGGTTAAGAAATCTTAGCCCCAGGCTGCCAGCATTTGGGGCCCTAGTTGTCACCTTAAAACAAGTAAAACATTTTATGCTTATGAGACTGTGCTGCTACTGATTAACAGTAAACTAAAACACTAAAACTCTTTAGTAATATATACAGTATGCTCTGGTTTTTGTAATGGTTGTAAATCAATATGTGTGGTTCCTGAATCCTCAGAGACAATGAGCACTTCATGTACACTACCAGTCAAAAGTCTGAACTCACATAGAAATGACAAGATTCATTAACATTAAATTGATCAGAAATAGACTGTAGACAATGTTGATATTAAAAAATGTAGTATTGCTGAAAACATGTGTTTTTTAAAGGAATATTTACATAAATGTATAAAAGCATATCATCCACATTTATACTGTTTTTTAGTTGCATTTTGTGTTAAACATAATAATGAAACCAAACATGGTGACTAATATCTTACAGGGTCTCACCAATGAGCTTGAAGCCAGAGATGAATCAGAAATAATGTTAGGAGAGATTTGTACTCATTAAGGTCAACCGGGCACTTTGATTTCTTCCATTTCCTCTCAGCTGTTCTAAGATGGGTCCTATGGCGGCGAACCACATCAGAGATCCACGGAGAGGGTGGAGTTGCACGTGTCGGTTTAGAGGTGAGAGGGCAGAGTCTATCATGACAGGAGGTTAGTGAAGAACAGAGGGTATCTGTAACACAGTTAGGGTTCTAGATGGAGAGAATATCCAGGGGTGGGAGTACAGAGGAAACAGCAGAAGACAGACGAGTCGGGGAGAGGGAGCGGAGATTACGGACATTGGTAAAATGCAACTCCACATCGTCTAAATTGGATGAAAGAGTGGTCTGATACATGTAGAGGGGTGACAGATGCTTTACCACACTTCAGTGAAATTCCTTAAGAAAAGAGCAGCACCAACTCCACCAAGTCAGATCCTGCATAGAGCGACGTGTCACCTCTGCATCTCGTGCTTCTGCCTCTGGGCAGAATGGTATCAAGGACCTGTCCAGTCCTCCAGTCCTGCTTCTCTGTCACTTCAGCTTTTGTCCCCAGGTGGGACAATGTAGAGGTTTAGGGTTAGACATGGCCATCGCCTCTCTTGTTCCTGTTCCCCAACCTGACACTAATAAATAAAGTAGCTGTAATTTCCTACTTTTAGTTTATTTTAAACTGTTTCAGCTTCAGAGTGAGATTAGCAAGGACATCATCTTTCTGTGGTACACTTGACTAAGTACAAGTGTACATAACAGCTTTGTTACTCTGCTACATTAATTTGATACAGGAGTACATTTTCAGGTTCAGATTTTAAATACATAATCTAACTAGAACTGCAAGCAATTATGAAAGCGGTCCAAGCACGTCTGGCGCAAGTCACATTGCTCTCCTTGAAATCCCTTGTAAAGCGTACACCTAAAAAGATTATGAGAAAATAAGGGAGGATAAAGATATACAACATAAAAATAAATATAGAACTTGATCCAACTGTCAGGCATGCTGGAGACACAGACTAAATATATGAATTTAATGCTATTGTGTGTGAGATTGACCGAGTTGGGGAGTGCAAAACAACAGGTTAGACACATGCTTTGTTGTTGTAACACTGCATTGTTAGCATTAAGGTTAAAACTGTCTTATAAAATACACCAGAAATTTATCAGAAAATTCTGAAAATATCCTCACATGACTAGCCCAGTGTCAGGTACATCCTAAATATTTTTCATGTCCTTAACATGAAAACTATTTAAAACAAAAATACAAATCTTTATTAATAACATTGCGTCAACATTATAAATTTTACAGTACGTACACCCCTTCACCGATGCAAAGTTGCAAAGTAATTTTTTAGAGCCTGGATATGTCAAGGATTACCAGAAACATTGATGTTCATGCATTATTATTTTTTTAGCAATGTCAAATACTAACACTCATACCCCAATGCATAGTTTTTAGGCTTAATTTTTAAACCAGAATTAGTCCTAATTATAAACATCAAATATTCATTAAATTAAATTTTTTGTACTATGTTAGAAGAGGAACCTCACCTGAAGCCCATGTAAAGTTTCAACTACTTTGTTTTATTATGCAATCAATGAACCAGTAACATGAACAACGGTAAAAAATTATTTTCAGAAATAACAGTGAACTAGCAACATCAATAACGGTAGAAAGTATTTTCCGTAACGGCAACAAATATGCATGAGAAAAAGAGGGAGAGAGATAGTGTGTGCCAGTTCATGTGAGGCAGGGTATGCAAAAAAAATTTCTGTGCTCCCTGCAGATGGGTCTGCCACACTTGCTGCAGTTGGAGAAAACTTGTAATTTTGTCTTTTCTCTCTCACACAATGTTTCCTCCTCGGTGTGGTGCGTGGAGACTGGCTTCTGCTTGCCTCTGCTTGGAGTTGCCCTTCTTGGAGTTGCGCTTCTTGCGCCAAGGTTGTAGCACTTGGTGTGCAGGGAATGCGCTGTCTCCTCAACATCTGCGGTGCTACGAGTGTTTTCCCCAGCTCCTCAAGGAATAGCCTCCTCCGGTAACTCTTTTGGCATTTCCAAGATGGATCAATAGTTGTATGAGATACGCGTTGTACGGACTCACGTCTAAAACGTTGAAAAAGAGTACCTGGGGCCACCGATTGGTATTCCTCCTGCAGGTGTAGGTGCCGACAACCTGAAAAGGAATATAAAAAAAACAAAGAATAAATAATTATTTTTTATCTCATCATGCATGTTGTAGAAAAACTTTGTTCAATGAATACTCTAAAATGCTTGACTTTAAAATTACTACAACTTTTATTGCTGGATA
>JAUYWH010000091.1:0-13873 GCA_034779795.1 Ctenopoma multispine
CACTGAGCTGGCTGTACAGGCTGATGACGGACTGAGGTTTTGTCTGCCTGCTGTGCTCAACCCTCGTTACCAACCTCGGGGTAAGAAAGCAACACATTTGTCTTAGTGCTTGTATTGTGACAGACCTGGTGCCAAGTACATCTCAAGAACATTTCATTTAGTGTTACCGATGCTGCAAAATTTAAAGACGAAATTTTTTAGACATTTGATCTTTCAACTGGGGGAAGACATTAGGGCAGACCAAGAACGTGTTGTAGAAATCATATACCTCATCTGACCTGATGATGCCTCAGGGCTTTTCAAGAGGAGTTCATGAAACTAGCTTGAAAGAAAAGTGTCTGGTAGTCAGGTTTGCGTCATAACAGGGGGATTTAGGGAGGGGATCTCAAATATTCATCTGGAATTCTGATGAGTGAATAGTTTTCAGTGTATGATATCTTTTTGATTACAGCATGTCTACTGTGTCTGATCTTACAGGAAGTGAAGGTGCTAGTGTCCAGGTGACGTCTGTTCCAGCCTCTCTGGTTCCCTACAGTCTGTCTTTCTCTGCTCGAGTGTCTTCTCCTCGTCCAATCTGTAAAGTAGAGTCCAGCTGTTCCCTGGATCCTCTCCAGTACCTCAACCCAGAGAAAACCCAGGCCACAGTAGGTCGACTGATAATGTGTCTGCTCTGCTCTGGGGGGAGTTATTCTTCTATACTGAAAACATAATTTCTAATTTAATTTGTGCTCATGTGTTGTTTGTGAACTGTAGGCGAAGTTGGCAGCAGGACACAAGTTTGACAGAGATGTTGAACTACTGATTTATTACAAAGATGCTCATCAGCCCACTGCTGTGGTCGAGGCAGGACAGGCTTCTGCCAAACCTGGTGAGTGCAAACTAGTGAAGTTATTACTTTGCTAACAAGCTCAGTATCTACAAACTAATCTAATAAATAAAACAAAGACAAAGACATATTAGTTCCACATATTGTAATAAAAACCCAGGTTAGGTATTAGTTTGTATTAGTATGTCTCTGTGCTGTGTTTCAGGCTCTCTGATGGGTGATCCAGTAGTGATGGTGAGTCTGTATCCTGAGTTCCCTCAGACTTTGATGTCTTCAGTTGCCTCATCTGGAGAATTTGTTTTCTTACTGGATCGATCTGGGAGTATGGATTGTCCTGTCAATGACAGCAACCAGCAAGAGACTCGTATTGGCAATGCCAGGGTATGGAAGTGTTTACTCCACAATAAAATATACTGTGTCCCTCTCACACAGGTGTCTTAACTAACGTTTATCTCCACTTTCAGGACACTTTGCTGCTCCTGTTGAAGAGTTTACCAATGGGCTGCTATTTCAACATCTACAGCTTTGGTTCCAGCTATGAACACATCTTCCCGTGAGTCACCTTAAAAAAATGTGTTTAGTTTTTTTTTTTTTCACTGTGTGCACCTACTTTGTATTTCTGAGGTGTGTGCCAGCTTTATCAGGAGTCAGATCTTGATGTTGGGTGTTGCAACATATTTTTTTTTAGCAACAACAGTACTTTTAAGTTTAGGGAAAGATTATTACTATTATTATACTTTAAAACAGTTTTGATTAACCTGACTTCTGAATTGTATTGTTGTCTAAACTATCTGACGTCCTCTATTTGTGTGTTTCTGATGGCAGTAAGAGTGTGGAGTACAGCGAGAAGACAATGGAGGAGGCTCTGAAGAAAGTTGCGGAGATGGCCGCTGATCTGGGAGGAACTGAGATCCTTGAGCCCCTCAAACAAATTTACAGCCAGCCCTGCATTCCCAATCAACCAAGACAAGTAAGACACTCACACATACGGAGATATGATCACACACGCGGACACAACATAAGCAACTGGTTGAACAATAATCTCATGCCAGTAAAAGTTCAAACTCATTATTTGAGCTCAAGTGATTTATTAGTGTGGGAATAAAAAGATATGGTAATTTATTGTTTAGTGTGAGTCACGATATTCAAAACTGTGACCTTTTTGAAGCTGCACAGTGTCATAATTCTGGATTTAGCTCCGGGTAGCTCTTCACATTAAGTAGCACAATTGAAGGCGTTAAAACACGCACAGAAAATGACAATTGGTTCACACCTACTCAAATAATCAAATAATCTGTTTCCTGCTGTGTGTTGTGCACCTCACTTGCTGTGAACCCACGGAGTGTTTGACAGATTTCATAGTTAAAGCAAACACTGGATTTAAATAGATCACCTTTACATATCTCATCCAGTCAGTTAACCATACTTAACTTGATCCACCGAAATCGTTCTACTTTTCTGTTTTGTATAACAAGAACAACCTTAAACAAATAGGTGTGTTTGTAGTTCATCTCAGTTCAGTGTCAAAGCCACTTTTGTTACTATAAGCACATGTACACGACAAACAGCTAATTCTGTGCAAACTCTCCTCCCTAGGTATTTGTCTTCACTGACGGAGAGGTGTGGAACACTAAAGAAATTATGCATTTAGTGAAGAAGAATTCAGGTTCCCACAGGTGAAACCACAGCGAACACCTACACACTTCCCACAGATTGTTTCATGTTCTAACATGTGTGTGTATGTATGTTTGTGTGTCTGTGTGTTAAAATGCAATCAACTGTATTGTAGGTGTTTCTCCTTTGGGATTGGGGAAGGAGCCAGCTCTGCTCTCATTAACGGGTTGGCAAAGGAAGGAGGAGGTCACGCTCAGTTCATCACTGGGACTGACAGGATGCAAACCAAAGTAAGACAAATGTGTCTTTTAAATACAAATATTTTCTTACAGGGATACAGGGGAACCTTACAAATATAAGTCAACTTTTTAACATTTTATAAAATCCATTTCCTCTGCCAACTTTCTTTACACATTTTTGCTCACCAGGTGATGCAGTCACTGAGATTTTCTCTGCAACCAGCTGTGGTTGACATTTCAGTCACATGGGATTTACCTAAAGGAGTGTCTGCCACTGTTCTCTCTCCACCAATCACATCAATTTTCCAGGGTCAGAGGTCACTGGTTTATGCCCAGCTCACTGGACAGGTAGGGCTTACGCCAGCTCAGAGTTATTAAATTTGTCAGGTTTAAAAAATGTGACAACGGTGATTCTTTTATTTATTGATACAAATTTTAATTCTGTATCAGAGATCAGAAGTAGCAGAGGGCAGTGTGACTGTGAAGTACAGCCTGGCAGGTCATCCCTCTCAGAGCCAGGTCAACTTCAGTCTCAAACCTGCAGAGGACACTGGGTAAAGCATGTTAAATATATTTCATAGAGCTTAAAGAGGTGCACCAGAATGAAGAGTGTACAGTATATGTGCAATAACTGCTATTAACTATTTGTGTGTTTGAAAAAATTATAAATGTCTATTTTGTCAGTAAGTAGATTGTATTTTGCATCCTTCAAATATTCTCATATAGTACTAGTGTTTTTGATTACATTAATTGCAGCTTACTAATGATATTAAGGAAAACTACATATTTAAAGAAGACATTTATTTACATCAAACTGAAGCATTCCAGCAAAAAAGGCATTTGGTGACAGTGTTTGCAGAGTCTTGTCTTCTGTTGCTTATCATGTTGTGCTTTTTTCAGCTACACTGTCTTAACTTGTGATGCAGTGACCATTTACGCCTATACTAGTACACTCTCTGCACTCATGCAATTCCCTACATGTTTCATCTACCATACATCTTGGTACAGACATGCATGATCCCGTGAGGAGGATAATTAGCAAAAGTTATATTTGTTAACACATTTACTAATAGACTAAATATAATAAATGTTATACTTGCTAGACATTGGGAGTATTATATATGTGCTATATACTGTACATATATTTAAACATGTTTCAAGTCCTTGCATACATATTAGGATTGACCACACATAAATCTGTATTTTGCATTTATGGAAGTGTGAGGTACACACAACCTGTGTTTACTCTCCCCTCCTGTGCAGATTAACAGTTCACAGGTTGGGTGCTCGCTCTCTGATTCGCTTCCTGGAGATTGAGGAAAAAGAATATGGAGAAAAGCTGGATGAGGGATTGAAAAAGAAAGTGATAGAGCTCAGTGTCCAATCAGGAGTGAGCAGTGCCTACACTGCCTTCATTGCGGTCAACAAAAGCAATAAAGAGACGATTCAAGGACCTCTGGTGCGCAGAAATGTTCCAGCACCCAGTGAGTGTATTTTTCAGTAACAAATAAAAATTTATAAAATCTATGAAACCTGTTTAGTTCAGCCATAATATGCATGTTGTATGCTGTTTTAGACCATGAGGCATTCCCAGCTTAGCACAATGAAACTTATACATCACAGACCTGGCTATAGGGCAGGGTGGAAATTAGACACCATCCTTTCTTTTACGCTTTTGTTATGTATTTCTTTAAGCCACTTTTTGGCACATGAGAGGAAGGTGTGGGTATGTAAGTATGTGTAAGTGAACATATAAGCTTTTTTCTCAAAATTAAATAAAAGACTCTGTTACACTTGTGAAAAACTTTATAGACTTTACATTTATTTACTGTAAACATGCAGTAAATTGCCACCAGTTATCATTTTATTAATTGTTTTTTATATTTGATTATTGGCCCCAGCTAATATCCTACTCTCATTTTATCTCAGTCATGATGATGTGCTGTGCGATGTCTGCTCCTCCAAGACCCAAGGGTAAGTAAAATATTCATTGTCTCTCTGAACACATGCTGTTCTATTTATATATCCATAGAACACATGAGGTCACAGGGTGAAGTTCATGTGAGTGAGCTTTACTCTGTGCCAAAATCTAAGCGCATCATCCTCGAGTCCAAGACATTTCTGCCAAATTCAAAAAAATTAGCAAGATCCAGCATTTCATGCACTGCACAAGTTAATCCACAAAGGATTAAAAGCAAACTGATTTAATGATTGTTATTATAATGCTTAAAACATTTTATTTTGGTACACTTTTGCTATTGTAACAGTGTATTTCTTTTGAAAATGCAGGTTTTGATGCCTCTTGCGATCTCCTCATGTATGGTTAGTGCTTTAGTGTGTTGAGTGTATTGATACTGCTTTAGGTATGTGTACATTTTATGTTCCTGACAGACTGATGACTACTTAAAACATAATTCGTAATTGTATTTATTTATTTTACAATTTGTGAGGTTCTCAGAAATAATAATTCTTTTTTAAAATCAAGGGGCCCTGCAGGTCCTGAGGACTTTAACTTGACTTCGAGCTATTAAACCACTTTTATCTTAGTATTGATTGTTGTTCACCATTGTAAAACTAGAATAAGTGAGCATAGTAATTGTTTTTGAGTATCTAAATATGAACACTTTAATGCAAAATAAATGTAGCTGTAAATGTTACTGTAATTATGTACTTTTACTGTATATCTAAGAAGCATGTGTCTCTAACAATCTGGAACTGAAACTTTAATTAAAAATGCTCTCATTTATGAATCTTCTTTTTTATTGTACAACTTGGAAATGATAAGGCTTATGTACAAATTTTGACTTTATAGATGACTGTACTGAAGAGGTTCAAGCTTTTGTGCCCAAGCAGCCTCCCAGAGACCCTTTGCTGCAGTTGATCTCCCTCCAGAAGGCGTCTGGCTGCTGGCTTCTAGATGCAGCTCTTGCTGCTGCACTGGGAAAGACCAGTGAGGAGGTGGAGAAAACAAAACCTGCATCGGTGGGTCTTTGTCTAATATAAATAAATAACAATGGCACGTATCAGCAGCCTTGATTTACTGTGATAGCACTAGAAGACTTCATGGTGAGATGTTAAATAGAATATATCTTTTAGCATGTAATAGTAGTTGAATTGCATTAACAAAAGTAATAATCTTGCATCTTCATCAGCTGAAGCTGTGAGAGTGACAGTAACGTCAGGGCTGAGATCTGATTCCCTCAAGTGTTATTTTTAACTATGTGTTTATGAAAGGCATTAAACACATCTATAAATGGCTCATGTATAAGCATTTGTCTTCACCTTTAGTTCTTTCATTATTTTGCGGTTGTTGTTTGTGTGTTTGGTTTGGTGAATCAGGTAAACCAGGAAGTGTGGGCCACCATTCTGGCTCTGATCTGGCTTCATGGCTTTAAGATGGATGCTAAGGAAGAGTGGGAGCTTCTGGCTATGAAGACTGTGTCATGGCTGCATGCTCAGAACGGTAATAACCATATTAAAAGGTGTTTATCTGTTTTTTTTGTGCTGGTTAAAATCAGCTGCTTTATGAATTTGCTTTGTTTTTTTTTTCAGTACCATGTGTGACAGAGTGTTTGGGAGCTGGAAATGCACTGTTGGGCTGCAACGTGCAGAAAGATTCATTGGGGCTGTAATGTTTTCATTTCACTATCTTCTCCTTCAGGGCTGGTTTACAAACCCAGATTTACTCCATCCTATAACCTTTAAATGCATGTTACTATTGACTTACCTACCTCGTAATAGTATGTGCCTTAATATATATGCACTGGGCTTCACTGATCTAGGATTAGAGGTATAACAAGATTAATAATTGTACCTAAGATTTACTGCTTTAATATTTCTCTGTATCAAAAACTTCAATCTCAAATAAAGTTCAGTCTCTGGATTTGAAACTTCATTCATGCACACATGTAAATAATCAGAGGTAGTAGAAGTGCGCAAACTCAACATTATTAATAAATACCTTTTTAAACAATAATTAATTTAATGCAGCTGATAATATGAATGTACAGCTTTTAGCCACTTATTGCACTGACAGCTGCTCAGTTCATAATAATACATCAGCATTAATTGGTTGGTTATATTTGTCCTAATAATCTAAACATTGAAAAAGCAAACAGTTAAAAAAAGCTATCAAATGTATTGTTGTAGTAGTAGTAATTACTCATTTATCATTAATTACTTAAAATGGCACATCAATAACAACCTGTTTTGTGTATAGTAATGAAAAGTTTTTTTTTGTTTTTGTTTTTTACAAATAACTTGCTAGTTTATAATATTAAATAACAACCCTTCGTCTACTGTTCAGCTGTGATCATACTCACATATTGTAACCTTCTTATTTGAGTACTGTGGAACCAGAATCATGAATGAAAACAATTTCTGCTTCACCTTGGTATTCAAATACTGTATAATTGTTGTGGTAATTATAGGACTGTGTGACAGTGAAGTACAGCCTGGCAGCTCATCCCTCTCAGAACCAAGCCAACTTCAGTCTAAACCCTGAAGTGGACATCAGCAATTAATTCTCACTGGGTATTTAGAATAATTACAATAAAAGCCATGAAGCTGTTTCTATGTAATAAAGAATATTTCTTTCATTTATAGTTTTTACCACTTTTCAACAGGAATATCTTGCAGTAAATGTTCATGTGTCCTTTTCTCTATATGGGGTTTCTCTGGGTGCTTTAGTTTTCTTACACTAACATTTAGGTTAGGTTATGTAGTCTTGTGGCACTAGGCTGCTTGCATTTGAGGGAATATTTGTCACCTTAAAACAAGTAAAACATTTTATGCTTATGAGACTGTGCTGCTACTAATTAACAATAAACTAAAACACTAAAATAATTATGATCATTTAGTCACTGTATGATGCTCTGCTTTTTGTAATGGTTATTGGTGAGTATTGTGTGGGTGAATGAATCCTCAACCATCACACACCTGGAATCGTTCATTCACATCACATGGACATTTTGGGAACATTGTCTTTTGGATCCAGGTTCACATAAACAATGTAAGAATTAAACTCAATAATGAAACCAAACATGGTGACTAGAATCCTACAGCCTCACAACAGTAATAAGCTTAAAGACAGAGAATGCATTGTAGTCCAACAAATGTCATTGCTGATGTTACCTCAAATTAGAACATTCCAACCTAAGCGTCAGTAAAACAGCACTGTACTGCTAAGAAGAACAAAATCAATCAACAATGGTTATCATCTTATGTGCTGACAGCACAATCTGGCTCCCATGTGTGATTTTCACACTCCTGAATGGTCTTTATTGCTGTCGACCAAAGTAATGGAAAGGCGATTCAAGGACTGATACCCAGAGAGTGTTTTTCTGGAGTTACTGTAGCTATAAAGTCCTCGTAGCTGATGACAGATGATATCAGCTCAGTGGACAGAGCGCTGTGCTGCATTGACATTAGAAGAATGCTGAATCGTACACAAATGAAAAAAAAAACTTTAGTTCTTTATGTAGTTAATTTTAGTCCCACTGTTTATTCTGTGTCTTTGCATACATTTGTCATATGGGTTTACTGTATAATTTTTACCTTTTGAATATTTTAAATGGATTAATACATCATGTGTATTTGTATTGAGTGATGCCCTGGTATCAAATGTGATAATATATTCATTACTTTATACTATGACATAAACCTGGTGACAAAGACTGGATGGATTACCATAAGATTGGGTACTGACAATCATATTTCCTTCAAGAAAAAGCCAATAACTTTTAACTCTTTGGCTTCGGGTCACATGATTATCATGGTCATGTCAGGTCAAGCACCAAAGCAGCTGCAAATTCCTTTAACACTTAAAATATGTTATGTTAATATTAATATTTACATATAAATTCTTTCCTCTGGAGTTTAGAAAATGGACCCTTTGGAGACAGAGCCACACCTGCAAGACACCAGATGGCGCCACTTCTGAAAGATGGCTTCACTGCGTCTGTGGTATGACTGTGGCTTTTTTCCCTTCATTTTGACAGGCTGCATAATTAAACTGATGCTAAGAAGAACTGAAACAATCTGTTGGAGCAGGGACAGAGCTTAACATTTTCACGAGGAGACAAGACTGGTGCACGCACTCAAAGAAGCATGAGATGTCTAGAAAAGGAGTGAAAAGATGATTTGACGATGTGTTACTGCATGGTCACGTACAGTGAGCTTAATGACCTGTGGCGCGGTAAATAACAGTCTCAAGGCATGAGGCAGAAGAGGTTATTTGCGTCACATTCAGAGGAGTGATAACCTGAACTGCTAGCTTCAAAACGGTCATTACACTTTTCATGTTGAATTGTAAATTTTTTTTTCTTTTATCTACGTTTCAGTTTGTAGAGCAAACGTCAATGTTTTGTCTATTATATAGCAGCGAACTTGAAAACATACAATTACCGTATATAAACAGGGACACAGTACTAAGTTACTAATTTAAGCTCCACCCACTCGGTTGTCTGTTGTAAGAAAGTCGAGCGTCCCCCATAGGGCTGGTCCTTCCCTGTTCGTCAGCCTACATCTGGATGAAGTCTACCTGCTGCATCAACCTACAGTTACCTCCACATATTTACAGGAGCGGGCTACATTAAACCTGTCACCTGGACACTAAACATCTGTCGTCATAGGTAAGCTTTCCTTCACTGTGTTTCTTCTAATACAATGATTATAGCATAAATGCCGGAGGCAAATAAAGTCAGTCTGTAGTTTCTGTTGTCTTGTGCAAATCCCTGTATGATTTAAAAAATACAGGTTTTTTTCGCAACATCCCTGAAGCAGACAGCTGTCTAGACGAATATGATGCCGCATCGGAGCTTCTGAAATGCGTCTGTCGCGCCGCAGTAGTTTTCTCGGGACTCTGTCCTCTACAGACCAGTTTAAGTAATAGATAAAGGCAGACTTTTGTTCTAGTTTTGGATGCTCTAATGAAAGAAATGACAAAGACCAGCAACGGGTAATATTAGAAAAGGTATCTTAGAATCTCTTCTGAATTGGACTTTTTTTTTGGGATTTGGATTTTTTGCACAGGTCTGATGATGAACTGCTTTGGTCTGCTCACTACTGAGAAGGAACCAGGTACAACATGTTTATAGCTTAGACAACAGATACAGATTTAATGTTTCACATACTGAATACAGCTGTTCAGAAGTTCTCCAACTGCATTTTATAATTTCTTATTTTTTCTTGGTCAGTTCCTCTGAAGAGCATCAAGGTGGAGCTGGAGGTGAGGGACCATGTGGCTACAGTGGTCTCCACTCTGAACTACCAGAACAAGGAGGACAAAGCAATAGAGGCAGTTTTTGTCTTTCCTCTACCTGGAGATGCTGCTGTTTGTCATTTCAGTGCTTTAGTTGGACAGACACAGATTGTAGCTGAGGTGAAGGAGAAGCAGCAGGTGAGCTGGACAGTAAAGACTGACTCACTCTGAAGGAGAACAGAGTAAACACAGTGATTGTTACTCATTGAGGATGTGTTATCTGTGCTCCAGGCTCGTGAGGAGTATGATGATGCACTGAGCTCTGGTCAGCAGGCCTTCCTATTGGAGGAGAGTGACCAGAGTCCAGATATATTTTCTCTGAGTGTGGGGAGTCTTCCTCCAGGAGAGAGCGCCTCCATCAGGCTGGAGTATGTCACCGAGCTGGCTGTACAGGCTGATGAAGGACTGAGGTTTTGTCTGCCTGCTGTGCTCAACCCTCGTTACCAACCTCGGGGTAAGAAAACAAACATATCTAATGTGTTGAGTACGTGAACTTAAAAACACAGTTAAATACACAGACAGAGCTCTTTTTATAACTGGTTTGGACCAATCTCAGTGGTGCAAGTTAAAAAGGCATAAACAGAATTTGTTGTACAAACAGGAGAGATGATGCTTTTCCTGTTTGGAATCAAGGGCTGTATTAACCTAATTAGGTAGACATTCTGTATTTCACTCCACCATTAACAAGGATAGATCTAATGCTTATTGTTATCTGTACCTCAGCAGAGAAGAACAATTCATTATATCATTTTAATTAATAATCATGTTCTGCTAAAGCTATAAAACTGTCTCACATCTCATTCAACATACATGTTTGAATTTAATAGCTGTTTACATAACCCACTATTTAAACTTACCTAAACTGGTTTTAGATTCTCACAACTTTTAAAGATGATTTTAAAACGTTATTTGGCACTTTCTTTTTTGTATGGTTGTTTCTCACTGCTGATTGTGTGTTTCTCATTATGAATATGTTCTTGTTCACAATTTTCTCCTGAAACAGATCTCTTTGAAACTGACACTACTCGATTAAGTAGACCCAGAACCATATAAGAACCAGGCAGAGGGGTGTCTTGTCATCATGTTTCATCTTATAACTACGATCTTGTTGACAGGAAGTGAAGGTGCTAGTGTCCAGGTGACGTCTGTTCCAGCCTCACTGGTTCCCTACAGTCTGTCTTTCTCTGCTCGAGTGTCTTCTCCTCGTCCAGTCTGTAAAGTAGAGTCCAGCTGTTCCCTGGATCCCCTCCAGTACCTCAACCCAGAGAAAACCCAGGCCACAGTAGGTTGAATTATAATGTGTCTGCTCTGGGGGGTTATTCTTCAATACTGAGAACTAAAACTCTAATTTAATTTATGTTCATGTGTGTTTTTTGTGTACTGTAGGTGAAGTTGGCTGCAGGACATAAGTTTGACAGAGATGTTGAACTACTGATTTATTACAAAGATGCTCACCAGCCCACTGCTGTGGTCGAGGCAGGACAGGCTTCTGCCAAACCTGGTGAGTGCAAACTAGTTACTTTGCTGACAAGAAATTTTGTGCTTAAGAAATAATGTGATTAGTTAAATGTGAGAGTAAAGTATTCACAATTCAGAAAAACTGATTAGTTAAATATGTTGCTAAGTTTGTGATGTTTCCTCTGTGTTTCAGGCACACTGATGGGTGATCTGATGGTGATGCTGAGTCTGTATCCTGAGTTCCCTCAGGCTGTGAGGTCTACAGCGGCCTCTTGTGGAGAATTTGTATTTTTACTTGAACGATCTGGGAGTATGGGTTGTCTTACCAGTGGCAGCAAGCAGGGGGAAACTCGCATTGCCAGTGCAAGGGTATCAACAGATGTTAACTCTAGTCATAAAATAATTTGTGTCCCCCTAACACTGTTTCCTTCACTGTCTTTTATTTCTATCTCTAAGGACACACTGCTGCTCCTGTTGAAGAGTTTACCAATGGGCTGCTATTTCAACATCTACAGTTTTGGGTCCAGCTATGAACACATCTTCCCGTGAGTACAGTAGCCAGGAGGAGCCATATAAAAATTGTTTTTGTTCTTTAGAAATATAAATGTGGACTGCAGAGTCTGATTTATCTACATTGGCTTTTACTCTTTACTTGTTTCAGCCATGCTTTAAAAATAAAACTGGTGTGTGCATTTATTTAATTTTTTTCTCTATTGCAGCATGGGCCTCTGTAATACATGTTTACATTTTTGTCATGCTTAACTAATTGAGATAAACAAACACATTTTTATATTACACAAAGATAACCCAGGTAAATACAAAATACAGTTTTTAAATGAGGATTTCATTTATTAAATGAAAAAACTCAAAACCTGTCTGGTCCTATGTGAAAAAAATGGTTGTGCCACTGTGCAACTGTACTGAGTTTTTAAACTTGCAATGAGTCTTTCACATTTTACTTTAGGTGTAATTTACTTTTTCCCATAGGACCAGGCAGGTTTAGACAGTTTTTTCCCTCAATACATGAAATCATCATTTAAAGACAGCATCTGGCATTTACTCGGATTATCTTGTATGTATCATTAAAATTTGTTTGATGATTTGAATCATTCAAGTGTGACAAACATACAAGAAAAAACCTATGAGGCAAATAGCACTTCACAGCCATTCTCCATCTGATGTTTGTGTTTCTAATGACAGTAAGAGTGTGGAGTACAGTGAGGAGACGATGAAGGAGGCTCTAAAGAAAGTTGCAGAGATGACAGCTAATCTGGGAGGAACTGAGATTCTTAAGCCCCTCAAACACATTTACAGCCAGCCCTGCATTCCCAATCTACCAAGACAAGTAAGACACTCAGACATACAGAGTCATTCCTACACATGCATACACACCAAATAAGTTAAACCTGTTACAGAAAAATCTTGTGTTGTTAAAAATGTCAACATCATGCTTCTGCTCCAACATTTTTTCTTCTTGTCTACAAATGCCATACATAAACTAAAACCAACAAATAATTACATTTCTTTACCATACTGTGTTTGAATCCTGAACCTGATTTATACTTGCTATACATCTGTACCTCTATTGTTTTCGAAAAACCATTAAGAACACAGCAATCCACACAGCATGGAATGTTTCTTCAGCAGCTCTGCCATTGTACTTTTACAGTTGTTGTTTTTTTTTTGTTTCTAGTTTTTAAGTTGAAACTACCAGAAAGGTAATAATAATTCTGTGTATTTATAATTCAGGTCATAGTGGGTGATGGAGTTGTACTGGAGTGCATTATAATTTTTGTTTCTAAGGTTTTGGCCCATCATTCATTTTAAATAAGGATCAAAACATTAGAATGACTTATTTAATACAGTTTAGTACAATGATCACCTTTATCACAGTTTCAACAAAAACTGAGATATTATAACCTTGTAAATGTAGAATTCATGTCAGAGCTGCTGTATTGGATTACTATAAATTGTACAGGTGTAACTAAACTACCTGGAAAGTGAGTGTATAACTTATATGTAAACTTTTCTCCCTAGCTATTTGTCTTTACTGATGGAGAGGTGGGAAACACCAAAGAGGTTATAGATCTGGTGAAGAAATATATAGATTCCCACAGGTGAAACCACCACAAATACAAAACTCAACAAACACTGTCACATTTTCTACAAAAGATCTTGTGTTTAAACTCAAACCAACTGTATTGTAGGTGTTTCTCCTTTGGGATTGGAGAAGGAGCCAGCTCTGCTCTTATCAATGGTTTGGCAAAGGAAGGAGAAGGTCACGCTCAGTTCATCACTGGGACTGACAGGATGCAAACCAAAGTAGGAAATTCACATTATAGGCACCAAACATTATATAAAATAAATATCTAAATATATATACTGTATATATAATATAAATACAGTGCAAAAGTCTTAGGCAACCATTACCATTAGATTAGGTTTTGGCAGTGCTACCATATAAAAAAAAGTATA